>BHFT01001015.1:0-36804 GCA_004320025.1 Laticauda laticaudata | reverse complement strand
GTTATCTGCTCCGGTTATGCAAATTTTTGCCCCTTTTGAGAGCGGATAACAACGGATGGAACATTTTGCTCGTCCGCCTGTGTCCTTTTTGCATCCGTTGGGCAGTGTGACATGGGCTTTAGGTAATTCTACCAGCAGTTTCTGAATATGATGATAATAAACTGAGTAATTATTTGTTCCATAAATACAGGCAATTTTTAAACTTGTCTCTTCAAGAAATGCTAACTACTCAGAAAATTTATTCCAGTCATTTAAAGAAACTTAATATGAGTTAGTATTAGAGAAGCCAACTAGTATTGCTTACAGCTGTATAAGTAGTTATTGTTTAGGTTTAAATAGAAACAGGGTTAACAGGCTTAACACTGATTTTTTTTCCCAGCAATATCCTTCATTTTTGCCATCCCTATTACTGTGTTAAATATTTTTTTTCATTTCATCTAGGCTATCTGAAACAGTATATTTTTTAAATTTTGCATTCATTGCTTCATTAGTAACTCCAAATACAAAAGGAGAGATAACTTTGCATACTGACTTGAGATGTTATGGTTACCATGTATATCATAGGAAATTGAACTGATAAGCTATCTTTTAAAAGTAGGTGTGCTTTAAGCCAGCATGGAAACTTCAAAGAAAAGTAGTGCTTTTTGATTTGGTATATGTGCAGAGTTTGTTTACATTATATTGACTGAATTTTTATGTTCCTGCTTTAGGTTATTATTAGCATTATTGAGCATTTATGTTCTTGGGTTTGGAATTAATAATTTAAATGTTTTTGTTGGCAATAAGAAATTGTAAGAGGGTGAACATTCATTCATTAATTTGTGAAATTTATAAAACATCAGGTTATACTGTAGAAGCCATATTTGATAGTGTTCTGCATATGTTTTCTGATTATAATGTTGAGAGATTTATTAATTTGGCTTTCTTTCATAAACAATTGTGTAGTGGTTTTTAATTATAACAAATTCTTAATAAACTTTAAAATAGCTTTAGTGTCTATACAACTGAATCTTCAATTCACAAATTTTCCTTGAAGCCATCCTTTATTACTCATTGTTGTTTTAATTAACTTTATACTTCTTCCATTTTCAAATAATATCAATTTTGATGGCATATTAACTGAATGATTCTGGGACTTTCTATTGCCTTTGTAATAGAATAGGCATTTATTAAAAAATCAGCCTTAAGTGTGTGTGAGAGGAAAATGGCTAGTACCCGGCTACACCTCGCCCTAGCCAGCCAGCAACTGTGGCTGTAAAAGCTGAGTAGAGAGGCAGCTGCGTGTGGGGTGTATGTGTGTTGATATGACATGGAAACTAAAACTGAAAAACTAAACTGAAACTAAAACAGTCTAAAGCAGCCTAAAGCAAATTACTGATGCTGTTTTTCCTGAACTAGGGCTCACAAAGAGTAATAGTAGTGGAGGAACAGGAGTTTTAGTAGACTAGGAGAAGAGTGCTTTAGTAAACAGTGAGTTCAAGCCTTTGAGTATTGGTGGGTGTGTCCAGTGGTGGGATTCAATTTTTTTTTACGACCAGTTTTGTGGGCATGGCTTGGTTTGGCATAGCGTGGTGGGCATGGTGTGGTGGGCGTGCAGGGAAGGATACTGTAAAATCTCCATTCCCACCTCACTCTTGCGGAAAGATTACTGCAAAATCCCATTCCCTCCCCACCTCACTAACCTGCCTTCCGGCTCCATTCTCCTGTGCAGGGCAGCAAAAGAAGACCCAGCCAATCAGCTGGGACTCGGGAGGCAGAGAATAGATGGGGGCAGGTCAGTCAGAGATGGTATTTGCCGGTTCTCTTTAACTACTCAAAATTTCCACTACTGGTTCTCCAGAACTGGTCAGAACCTGGTGAATACTACTTATAGCCATGTTGCCTGGAGGCCAAGTAGGGTTGTGTTGGCTTTTCTTGGAGGTTTGAAATCCACTAACCTAGGAATCCATATAAAACAACAGTATGGTCAATAAATGTTCTCGCACATATATTTATAGTAATGCATTTCAAGACTTCTGGTCAAATTACTAGCATGTTTTTTGTTTGTAGTTGTTTATATTTCACTTTAAATCAAGGAATTTTTAAAAAGAGAATGTACTTCTGTTGGAATATACCATGCAGACAGTCCTTGTGTTATGATCATTCATTTAGTGACTGTTCAAAGTTACAACAGGGCTGAAAAAACTGACCTATGACCAACCCTCACATTTATGACCTTTGTAGCATTCCCACAGTCACATGATCATGATCTGAGCCCATTTATGTTGATGCATCCTTGGATCATGCAATTGCCATTTGCAACCTTCCCAGCTGGTTTCTGACAACAAAATCAATGGGGAAGTTGACAGGGAAAATCTCAAATTGTGATCAAGTGATGTCTCACTTGCCAACAGTGACAAAAAGGGTAAAAATGGATACCTAACTCAACAACAATGAATTTCCCAGTCTTAATTGTGGTTGTAAATTGAATATTACCTGTATTCCAATAGAAGATAATATACCAAGGAATATATAGTTCAGGTCAAACACTGAGACAAACCTTGAGGAAATACAAGTTTAAAGTATTGTGAAAATATGCAAAAGTGAGTTTTGTTTATCGGTAGTATCGTTCCAGACATATTCTTGGGGATAAGAGACTTTACGGGAAAAGAATAAGAGGAATTCCTAACTGGGGTTGGGCAGTTCTAATCACTGTGATTTTCTCAATCTTGAAGTAGGCTAGCTAACTTGTTTATATTTGTGTGTTCAGAGGACTTGAGACAGAAGACAAACTCCCTTGGCACCACTTACTGCAGGCATATTCCTGTTTTCTAGCCAAGCCAAATGCCTTAGATCCAGATACATAAACATGCTTTTCCTGTGATATATAACATAATTGCCACTATTTGAAGATTGGCAACTTTTCCAGGTTAAGATCTATTTTCCAATCTCCATACGGGAAAAATGCTACTGTAAAAAAATTATGCAAACAGAATTTTAAAAGACATTCAAGGCAACTGGCATGTATTCAGCTAAAAAACCCTGTAAAGACCTGTTAAACTCTTTGCTGTCAAAAGTCATTCTTTGTGTATTTGCATTTATTTATTTACAATTATGTTTCTCTGAAGTTCTTTCATCAACTTGTTTCATCAACTATTAGCAGTGGATATCTTTCCTTATGTGGAAGTATATCCATGATTATAAATATGTAGTGTGTATATGTGTGTGATTATAATCCATGATTATAAATATGTAGTGTGTATGCATGTATATGTATATATGTATATGTGCATCTATGTAATGTATGTTTATATAAATGGAATGAATACACACACATATTTATGCAGATTTATATACATCTATAAACCATAAATGTTGAATGAAATATATTTAAAGTTAGCAAAACTATCACAGCTTGTCCACAAGTTTTTGGCATTTCTGTTTATAAATTTTTGGGGAGATGGGAGATTAATACAAGTCTTAATTTCTTTTTGTAATTTATTATTTTCATTAAAATGTACTTAGCCATAGAAGACTCACATTTTATAGTGCAACTGAAATACCAGTTATATTTGCTATAAGTATTTCCCAAAGTTATCCTTTTCAGACTTAAGAATTGGTGTATTCTTTGCTACAGTATATATACAGTATACATATAGTATATTAGTGTATATAATATAGTGTGTGTGTATAGATAGATAGATGAATATACTCACATTATCTCTAAAGTCAGCCCAACACCAAACACATTATGGCCTAGTGGAAAGCAGCATATAAATTACCATTGCTATGAGCTGCTGTTCTTAAGTAGTTAAAACTGGTATTACATACCAGAGAAAGCTGGGCGAAGCTCTTCCAGCGAAGCTTATACCTACTACTTTAGTTGGAATCAAAACTTTAGGGTAATTTTCAAGTCATGAACTATTTTATTTTCTTCATGGGAAGGTTGTACTGATTAAAAATAATTTCTGAATTGCCCTGCTGTTGATTGGCAGTCAGTAGCTTCATTTGGTAGCATTTAATTTGAATTAATTTTACCCATCCATTCCCTCTTGGCCTCCAAACCACTGATTCAGGTCTTCTATGGCACTTTTGGCTTGAAACCCTTCACTCATAAGGTGAATCACTCTTATATGATGCTTCTTGCAGTCAGACCTGAAATGTACCAATGGACCAGGAAGGATGCAGTCTCCCTATCCAAGTCCTCATGTTAATTATTAGAGAGACTAATACTGTATTAGCTCCACCTGAATCCTCACTGAAAATTGTACTTGATTTGCTGCATTCCCCATGAAGGAAAAGTAGACTGGCCAAAAGTTATCAAGCATGGACAGATCAAGGGAAAACTTCACTAGGCCTAAATGGGAGCCTGTGTTTGCTGTGTTTATTGCTCTGAATATCTTTTCAATCACTTCATTTCTTTTAGCTTTTTGGTAATCCAAGAAGTTACATGGAAATGGGCAGATGGTTGGCAGGAGCAGTCTCCCCAAATGTTCTGGTTATTTTTGTGTTCTATAGATCAACTAGACAAGAAACAGTACTAAACTGATAAATTTACTTCTTTTGCAAATATCTAGGGTTTCCACAACCTGTAATCTGGCATGAAAAGGCCTATGTCAAAGGAAGATGTTACTACTCTCCATATTCAGGTCATGTCTCAGCTATTTAACAATAAGGGCCAGAACAAGTGCATGTCCATAAATCAAATGTGCCTTTTGAAAATTACTTACAGTAGTACTTGGAAGTTCTAAGGGCAATATTAATATAATTTATAGTGGTGATATTAACAAATTCTAAGTCATAATAAAAGCTGGAAAAAGAGTTAATAAATGTTATATTCACTTATCTGATAACAAACTACTGAAAAACTAGGGATAAAATTCATTAATCTATTCTTAATACTGTAAAAGCTCTGGGAATGACCTGCATTTATTTCATTAAGTTGGATAGCAATTTTGCAGGCCAAGTTGAACAATATACAAGCCTTTCTGGTCTTGCTGAACTATACATTCCAGCACTTTCAATAGTAAAAGATATTTTATCTGATTCAGAATGCAACAATCTAAACAGTAAGGATATTGACTTCCTTTTTGTTCTCTCAACACATCCGCTATAGAAGCTGCACTTGTTACCAGTACAGTTGGCTTCTCAATGCAATTCATGGTACTGATTTTCTTTTTCTTTTTTATCCTTATGGTTTAGGACCGGATTATCTGCAAGATTGCTTAAACCATGTGTAATCTGCCTGGTCAATTTCCCGAGATATACCTGAGCAAGGAAATGCTAGAATCAAGGAATCTAAAAATGATCTTTCTCAGTAGCTACCCTATTCTTGTGGAATAGTTTCCCCCAAAATATGGATGGCTAATCTCTGTTAGTATATTGGAAGGCTGGAATACCTGTTTTAGTAGAAGAGACAATGTATTTGGAACAGAAAACTGGTTATTGTTCCCAAAGGAACAGAGATAATGAGAGGAAGGGTTATTGTGTTGCTGGGTATGGGTTTTTGGGAGGGTTAATGTATTTTTTTAACCATAGTATTGAAGTCTTGTAAGTCTCTTGTGTCAGGTGCCAAGAACCAGTTCCACAGGTGAAGGGTTCAAGCTATCTACTTTATTGTATTCTGCCAAAAATACAAGAATCTCCCTCCTTGCCTTCTCTTTGGGACAAACAGATAAGAACTCATAGATCTTAGGAGGTTCAGCCTCAAGTCTCTCATACCTGCACAACAACACGAATTTTCTGCTTGATTTACAGTTTAGGCACATTTAGAGGACCATGAATTTCCATACTTTGGGGTGGATGGATAACACACAGTTATTTAATAAATTAGCCCAATTTGTTTCAGTATTATCAGTTCTAAGAAATTTCCTTTTAACTTTTTTTATATGAATTTACTCTTAATATTGCTAACTTATAATTCTGCTTATACTGTAAAAAGAGTAGCCAATTTAAAAGTACTCCACTATCATTACAAGCTGTTAGTGTTTGTACTTTGCTCAGTTGCTCTTTTCCCACATGAATGATGAAAACAATTATTGATTTCTTAACTCTTGTAACAGTATTTACTTGCCTAAGTCTATTTATCTCAGGAAGTTATTCCTTTACATGTAAACCTGAAATTAACACAAGACTAAGGTCTCTTCGAAAGATGAGGTGATAAACTAAGAAAAAACCAATTTATAAGATGGGTTTGAATTTGTTCTCTAATCGTATTGTACAGTATAATACCTGGGCAGTTCAGAAGTTTGATTATCTTAGTTTCTTGCTTGTAGATCAGAAGATTGCAAACAATACAGTGTGGTTCTGTGTCAGAGCTATGATGAAACAATTCCTCCACTGAGGTGACACTGAGCCTTATCTATCTAGGTTCTCTTAACTAATAATTTTTCATCTTTTTCTTTTCCTTCTCCCTACCTCCCTCTTTTTTTCCTTTTTTCTTTTACACAAACTATATTCTGTGTTTATTTGGCTGTTTCTTGACTGAAGTTGATTAGACATAATGGTCATAATCCCAACAAACCTTAGCAGGCCTTCAACAAGTGTAGGACTTCCTCAATTAACATTAGCAATTGGAAGTGGAATTGCTGTCACCAAGCAATGCAATGGTCATAGATGTAAAAAATGGTCATACTGTAAGTCAGTTTTTTCAGGGCCATTGTAACTTTAAATGGCCATTAAATGAGCTGTTGTAAATTGAGTAATACCTATTGCCAAATTTCAGGTTTGAAATTTGAAAGCTGCAACTGGCTTTGAAGAATGCAATTTTTTATAGCTTTCAAGTGCTGCAAAGATTAATGAATCCCTCTCTTATTGTTTGGTGGTCAGGGCATTTGCTCATTGAAAAAAATAATGCAAATTATAGAATAATAAAAGTTTTGTTGATTTTAAGTAGAATTAAAGGATACTTGCTGGGAATATTCCCCTAAGCAAACATTTAATGATTCTTAAAAATTTAAATATTTATGTCCTTAAAGTCTTGAAACATCTATTAACCTATGGCAAGAATTTTTGATATAAAGATGGTATCTAAAATCTTTCATTAATTTCCCTTTGATATTTTGGAATGAATTAATAAGGTCAGGTCTATTTTAGCACTGGGATGGGAGCCTTAGGGGAATAGCCAGGCTGTAGATTATAGCTGCAAAGTTGAAGAAAGTAATTGAAGTTATTTCCATACTGTTAGCAGGAAAATTGCATGTTGTGTCGATTTAACATTTAGAGGTTGAACTCTGTCTGAGGGCAAGTTTATGTTTTAATGGAAGAGTCATTCAACATTATTAAACCCTTGTTGAGAAAAACTTATATGTGTTTGAAATCTTCCTGAAAAATGGTTACCTATGGTTAGAAGATAAACCTGTTAGTGAGTTATTTTCATTCCATTCCAGTGGTATTTTAATGAAGAAAGAAAGCGTAAGAATCTCTGTACAGCACATGAAGTTTCAAATCACTTAATTATTATTTAGGTTTCTATTATTCTAGGGCAGGGGTATCAAACTCATTTCATTGAGGGCTGCATCAGAGTTGTGTTTGACCATAGGCCAGTGTGGGTGTGGCCAGAGTAGATATGGCCAGCTCAATGTCACTTGTGTTGGGGCACCTGCAGGGCCAGAGTGCTCTGCCAGTGAAAATGGGCTCCTGAGCTCCATTTTTGAATGTGACCGCTTCCTGCAACCCTCTGCCAGCAAAAACAGAGTTCGGGAGGACCACTTGCGGCCCTCGCATTCTTCATTTTCAGCTGCAATGGCCTGTGACCATTGCATGATGAAACCATTTCCTTAAATTGCATTGAATGATGAAACCATTTCCTTAAATCTTGCGTTTCAGAAATGGTGACTTGATTTCCAGGGTGTTCTTTCTGTTTCTTCATTTATAACCAGAAATTCATGTTTGTAATAAAAAGACTGATGAATTTATTATTTGCCATCAAGCTGTCTTTAACTCCCAATAACCACATTGATTTTCTTCATGACACTGTATCCCTAACATGGTCTTTCAATGAGCACTATAATTGAGTGTATTCACCTTGCTGCTGATGGGCTTCCTCTTCTTTCTTTTCTTTCCTTTTCACAGTATTAGGCACTTTTATTTTAACATAATTGCAGGTAGTCCTCAACAACCATATGAGACATATTCATTTGAGACATATCTTATTAGCAGTAATATTGTTGCTATTTTTCTTTCAGGTTTATGACAGTATATTTTGTTCTGTATTTAATTTCTTAAGTAGTAGCTTTAGAGATGAAAAGAAAAAACAATATGTAAATATTTTAATTAAATTGATTTACTTTGGATAGTATTCTATATTTAAGATTAAATATTTGTTGTTCTTGACAAATTAATTCTATAGTGGCTTTAGAGTAGGTCACAGAATACCTTAAGTCTGTAAATAAAATATTCAGATATACATTAAAATAGAGTCTCTCAACTTGAAATAATTCAATAGAAATTTGAATTAAAATACTGGCAAATGTGGAGATATGTTGGTCCATGTATTCAGTGTCTCTTTTTAAAAAAACTTCAATCAAACTAGAAAATATCCATATCAACAAACCTACACAACCAGTTAATAATAAGCATTACAATGATTGTACTTTTGGCCAAGCGTGTCCCATACAGTTCCAGATTGTGAGTATGAAAGTTGTATGCATATTTATACTGGCACATCTTGAGCTTCCCCTCCAGTCATAGTTATTGCCCTCTTTCCCAATATTATAATATCTCCATAGAGCCTATTATAAGTGCTACAGCTTTAGTGTTTTCAGGCAGAATTGTCAAGTAATTGAAAGACCTAAAGGAAACCATTTGCACTAAACTGTATGACCAGTGTACATGCAACTGGAGCAATTAGTTCTTCAATATGATAACATTCCTTGCAGTCTGGAAATTGAGGTAGTGAGGGTTTGAAAAGCATTTGTGAGAATCTGTTTTGGGGTTATAAATGGGTGATGGCTTGCGACCCATAAGTTTAAAGAGGGATGAGTAATTGGATTTGGTTCAGTGTCTGGCTTCAGCTTCCTACCCAGTCTGAAGAGGAGAGGGTTTAAAAGAGAAGCTTCCCACGTTGTTGACATCAATTTTGCTGTGCAGGAGGAAAAACAACCATTGTTCCTCATGTCTTCCTACATGAAATGAGCAAGAGATATATACTAGGCAAACAGAAGACTTAAGACTTCGTGGGAAATCTCTTAAACAAAGCCCTTCACTTCTGATTTTTCTGTACAAAATGGAATTGAAGTGCAGAAGTGATGACACAATTAGTTTCTACTTATTTTGTTAGGACTTTGTTTTCTGCTTTGAAAATAAGATTAGTTATTAGTGCAGCAGAATGGGTTATCTAAAAGTAGTGGGAAAAAGCAGATCTGATCCAACTGTTTACGTATGTACTGTTTATGTTCTGGTGTTATGTGTTTTTTTATTTGTATCTCAAGTTCAACTTTTATAACTTAACTGATTCAAAAAGTGCATATTTTATGTTGCTTATTGATGCAATATGTATTGCTTATTATGTTGCTTATTGATGCAATATGTATTGTGACATTGAATAAATTTAATAAAAATAGCAGAAATAGTTTGTTAAAATATCAGATCTTTAGGGGAAAAAAGCATACGTGTAACAAATCAGAAGAGGCAGCTGAAAATTATCTATGTAAAACAGATGGTAACTTTTGAGTTCTTATCACTTCTGTAATTGCTGCTGTACGGTATCCTAGTACCTTGCCAAAGTTATACAGTAGTTGGCATTGCTTTGCCAGAATGTAATCTCACTAGTTATTTATCTGTGCAGAGATATCTTTTTTAAAAAAATCAATGTGTAATTTAGGTGAGATCACAGAAAGGAATGTTAGATAATCAAAACTTCCCACCTTGATTTAATGACTTGTACACAAAACAGAGAAGAGCAGGCCCAGTTATAAGGTAACTATTTTCCTAATAAACTGAGTAAAATAAAGAATCCAGAATGTGGGACTCCAAATAATTACCAAGTTATTGATGCAAGTTGTTCCTTAACAAATAACATTTGTTTTGTCAAATTGTTAAATGGAATAGTAAGTGAATTAAAGAGGCTTTACTTCAATACTTTATATGTCGGTTCTTGTTTCCAATTACAGGGTTGTTTTTTTTTACCTTTATTCAGCAAGGTATTTCTTTGAATTGAACTGCTATAGAGGTGGAACCAATGAGTTCTACAGTATTTATTACACATGAAGAATAGTTTAGGTGTATATGCTCTGTAATTATAGCATATTATGTTCTAAAATATAAGGGAATTGACTTTAGAATTGTTTTTGAAAGACTGAATGCAGTTCAGACATATAGAATAAATAAATAAATATAGAATATAAATATATTATAATCTTGGCAAAGATTTAAAGAGAGATTTCAAATATGGTGGCTTCTAATTTTACTTTCCACCTTGTGAACTAGATTTAACAAGTTCTAAACACTTTTTTATTCCCCAAGATGAAATCAAGAGTCTCAAAATAGTTTTTCAGGTACTGTTGTTATACCCAAATTTACTACATTGCACAAATAACCAGGAAAGTTTAGAATTTTGGTTTACCTGAGTATTGCAAGTATTTATGTTTATTTAATTCTGTTTTTAAATTGTCTAGGATTGTATAAAAAACTGTTATTTTTGTGATTTAAAAACATTTTGACATAAAATACAGTTGTGGTTATGATTCATTTTTAAATTTAAGTGCTCAATCAATAGTAAATTGCACGACACTGTTGCAGTTAAGCTATTCTTTTCTTTTGCCAGTTTTTATAATTATTTAAGCTTTGACAGCTTGTGATCAACAGTGTGAACTTGTTTAATTGTTTCTATGGGAACAGCAGAAGCAGCAGCTGGCTCTAGGAATGTGCATGTGTATATACTGAACTGCACTATTGCACTGCAAACAAACTATAATATGAAGGCTGCTTAAAACTTTTGATGTTACAGATTATTATAGTTTTGTAGATGTAGTAGAGCATGCAATGCAGCAAAATGCAATGAAATTTAATCTATATTGAAAGATTCATTCTTTGCTTGCTCATTTGGTTTTGTTTTGTTTTATATGGCTCTATACCTTGGCAATTCAACTTTGGTTGAATTGAAGTGAAGTAAAGGAATTATATATTGGTCATTTGTTCTAAACTGAAATAACATCAACTAATATATTATAATTTTGCAGTAATTTCATTCTGTTTTTTCTCACAAAATATTTGAGACATAAATATGTCTGAATTCTTGAAATCTAAACTACTATAATCTAAAAGCAAAACTGGATAGAATTAGGCTAGGTACAAACTTTTTTTCTCCAGTTGTTTTAAACTTATAGACTTTGACGAACTACCATATTTTTTGGACTATTAAGGCGCACCTAAGAGCCTTAAATTTTCTCAAAAATCGGCCGTGCGCCTTATAATCCGATGCGCCTTATGTGTGCACTGAGTTCCAAAATCTGTCAAAATGTTGCTGTGCGACTTTGGTAAGCGCTCCGCTTGATTGACTGTCGAACCATTTCCTGCTGACACCGGGACGTAATACGTACACTACATACGCTGGCAGCGATAAACCAATCAGAGAACATTAAGTAATACGTGCAGTACGTACGCATTATGTAAAGGTTACAGTACATACCAAGTAATGCTTACGTACCTCCGCCACGCCTCCGGTAAGGTATATAACGATATCCTGCAAACAAGATTTGTGTATCAGGACCCCGAAAAATGGCACCCAGTGAAGAGACATGCTTACGAGCACAATTCAAACACAGGCTATAAGTTACGGCAGTTGTAAAATGGAATAGAGAGCTTGCGAAAGAATTCAACATCAATGAATCTATGGTTTTGAAGTGAGGAAGCAAGAAAAATGAACTGCGACCACAGTTTAAGAAAGAAAACGCAGGAGTTTCCGGCAGGAACAAAGCGAGGAGTGCCACATGTTCGAAGACAAACTTTGAACAATTGGATTATTGAACGACAACGAACAAGCCAGAGGTAGAAGCGTCTCTAGCAGTCACATTCGACTGAAGGCAATAACGATTAGCAACAAGGACATGAACGAGCAACACTTAAGAGGCTCTGGTCTTGGTGCTTCGTTTTATAACGAAAAGGCATCATCTCTCATCTGCACAAGGATTTAACTGGCGCCAGCAATGCAGCGATCAAAAGAAAAGCGTCCATCTTCACCAACTACCTCTGCGTAACAAGATATATCGGGAGCAAAAAATACACGCCAACCGACATTCAGCCAACCATGGACGAAGGTCTCCCTCCTACGGATTTGACATCCCGGTGAACGCATCACTGCTGGACGCAAAAAGCGGGACCAGCACGGTATCGATCACACCAGGGGCATGAAGAAGTCAAGCTTTCACTGGTTTTGGTTCTCGTGCCAACGGTAATGGGACAGACAGAGCCTACACCCTATGGCACTTGTTAAAGAGGAAGACGCTGCCGAAAAGAAAGTTTCCAGCCAGAGTCATGTTTAAGGCCAAATCAAAAAGGGCTGGATGGACGATGACACAGATGAAGAGAGTGGGCTGAGAAAGACGGTGTATGTATAAGCAAGACGGATGGTTTCTTTTCCATGCATCACCCGTCCCTATTGATCTGCGGGACCCTCATGCACACCCATTGCTCACCGCTAACGTGGAAAAACCAAGTAAGAGAAATGAATTTGGAGCTTGCCATTCATTACGGAGAATTAACAAACAGAACTCTCCAAACCCACTGGACATTGGTGTAAACAGGGCGTTCAAAGGAGAGTTGCGGGCGGCGATGGGAGTGATGGATGACAAGCGGTGGGAACACACGATACTTCATCTGGGAACCTACTAAGACTGGGAGGCAAGCGCCAGGCGAGTTACGCCACCATATGTTGAATTGGATGATGTGATGCCTGTGGCTAAGTATTGCTTAACTGTTGTCCGAGCTTTCGCAAAAGGATCCCAGGCATTCATTGCTAAGACAGCCCCCTCGGAAGCGGACTTATTTCTTCCGAACACTGAGAACTGGATCATGATGAGGGGGAACCTCGCATGTTTTGATGGCGAAATGCCTAGCTGTTCAATTCAGGCACAGAAGATGAGGACTTTGATGGATTTGTGGAGAAGATTGATTAAAACAATAATGTGAGTGTATTGTTAAATAGTAGAATGAAATTCAAATAAACTCAATGTTTTGCTTCTGTTACCTTTTTTTTGTAGACCGTATGTTTTAGCATGCGTCTTATAATACGGTGCGCCTTATGTATGGGTTAAGTACAGAAATAGACCCCGTAATTGAGATTGTGCCTTATAATACAGTGCACTTTATAGTGCAGAAAATACAGTAGTTTTCTATCATCATGTTCATCTTCTTTTCAGCTCAGCTGAAACAATATTAAATGTTTGGAAGTGCTGACATAAGCAACTGTTTCTGTTACCATAATGATACAGAAAAGTAATTTTGCTACCCTTAACTACAATTTGCTGATTTATTAACCTCCTGTTTAAGATTATATTATTATACAGAGTTGGGTAGTTTTACTCATGAAACTCCTTACAAAATAAAGTGAATTAGACTCTTAAATTTGATTAAAGATACTTTGTATTAAAAAATGAAATAAGTTTACATTAGGTTTTTTTTCAATATTAAGGCTACAATTAGTATAGAAAAGTTATTTATTATTAGCTTCTGTTCTTTCAAAAACATTTTCAACAAATTGACAAGTCTAATTAGTTCAGTATTATTAAGTAAACTATTTTGGTCCTCATCAGATCTCTTCAAAATTTAATTTTGTCATCTTATTTATTTGTAATACCACATCCTGACTTTCCTGTATGAGCCCTTATTGATATAATGCAGACTTTAATTATACAGTAGATTCTTAGAGAAAAATATATTTTATAAAATGGGTGCTGGTGACTAAGATGTTTGTTCTAATTCTACTTTTAATTCGAAATATTATTTAATTCTCATTCACACTGTGATGAGAGTCCAGGACAGGTATGACTCCTCCCTGTGATGTCATCAAGTTGAATCTACCACTATATAAAAAGGCTAGCCCCAGCTGGCTCCCCAGCTTTTTGATTCAGCTTGGTGTCTAGTAGGTAGTACATCTGGAAGCACTGTAAGAATAAAAAGCTAATGAGATAGCAACAGAAATTCAAAACAAAAGCCTCGAAACTTGCAAGGAGGCTTCTGCACAGCTCCCAGGGCTTCGGTGGAGCTGTGCTTCAAGGAGAGCAGGGATCCACTCTCCTGCAGCGTCAAGGACTTCATGTTCCTGTGGGAGAGGCTCCAGCTACAGGAGTATTCAGCTAAGCCTTGCACACTGTTTCCTGGCCGCTATGAGTGGCAGCACAGTAGCACGATTCTAAATGCCTCACAGCTGATCTCTGGAGCTTTGATTCACCGCTATTCAGCTGTTTTCCTTTCACTTGGTTGTTTGATCACTTGGGGCCTCGTTATAGCCTAAGGAGCAAGTGAGTTGACTGGGCCATCCCAGGGCTGATGCATGTGGTGGGTGGCCATTTTGGTAGGCAGTCAGCCATTTTGGATTGGAGGAAGGGCCATTTTCAGGCCTCACAGCTATCGCAGCTCACCTGGCCCATATAACAGGCAGCACCTTTTCAGGGGAAGCTGCCCTGTTTCAAGGATGGAAAACCTCGCTGGTCTGGAAGAAGCTCAAGCCCCAGGGAGGAAAAGAAAACAACAGAGAGGCCATTCAGCTCAAAGAGAAGCTGCTGCAAAGATCAAAGCCAAGGCCCTGACACCAAAAAAGACTTCCAAATCTGAGCTCAGGACTAAGAAGAAAAGGCATGCTGCTTAGGAAAAGCAATTTGCAAAAACACTGGAGTAGATGAGAACCCAGATCCAACAGGCTTCTCAGGCAGGGAAAGTGCAGGTTTGCCCAGAAGTTTCAACCAGGGCAGGGGAGGCTGAATCAAGCTTAACTAGCTATCTTTTAAATTGGTCTCCAGAGAGAAGGGAGGTGGAAGTGTTACCCCAGGATTTAAGCAGGTCTGGTCCCAACAGACAGGCTTCCTGGGGCCCCACTAGTGGCAGACCTGAGGATATCAGAGACATGGTCTCAGTGGACATCAGACAGGGCCTGGTGGAAGGGTTTCCACATTTCCTCCGTCCTTTAGGGGAGGTCAATATCTGGATCCTGGCTTCTCCCAAGGGGTTCCCCCAGCTCTGAGGGGATTTTCCAGGCAGCATCAGTACACTTACCCATCTTCTCAATCAGATTGGGGTGAGTATGAGGAAAAGGATTATACTAACTCCACTGAACACAGTCTCTCCTCCATGTCAGAGGAGGAGGAGGGGGAGATGAGGGATCCCAATTTATCTTGGGAAGAGGGGATTAGATCTGATCCAAATCCAACAGCTACAGTTTTTAAATCTGCTCTCTTCAAACCGCTTCTACAAAAGGCCCTGGTCACAGCCCAATTAAGTCTGGGAGAGATGGCTCTAGAACCACAGGTGACTTCTTCCAGCCACAGGAATTTGCTTTTCTCAAAGCCAGTGGTCCACACAGAGGTCCTCCCATCACCTCTGTTATTTCTGGATTTGGTCAAGGAAAAGTGTGCCTTTCCAGGAACAGGGCCTCGGGCTTTGTCACATTACATGTATTTTTATAATGTGGGCCCTTCCTTAGCTAATGCTTTCCTGGTTCCAGCTATGGATGCCCTAGCTGTTGCCTTGTTCTCAATATTGGGCACCCCCACTGAACCAGAGGATATCCTCAAGGCTGAAGACAAAAGGTCAGAGCAAACGGTCAAGTGCACCCACCAGTTAGCCGCTGGCAAAGTCCGGCCTTCCACAGCAGCCTCCTTTTTCATGACGGCATCTCTGTGATGGCTGCACCAACTGCAGGACCTGCTTCCTACCACCAATTTTAGGTCACACCAGGACCTGAGTAAAATCATTGCAGCAGCGGAATTCACAGCAGATATTACGCTGAATTTGGCCAAATTTGCATTGAGGGCTATGGCCTCATCAGTGGCAGCTAGGAGGCTCCTTTGGCTGTGTAATTGGCAATCTGATTCCCGCCGAAAGTGGAAGCTGGCATCCGCTCTATGCACCAGAGACAAACTTCTTGGCGACGCCCTGGAATCATATTTGGTAGAAACCAGAGATGAGAAAGGTTCTCTCCTGAGCAGGGAAGAAGTCAGTACCGTCACGCTCCTTACTACAGACCTTCTTCCTTCTGCTCTGAGCCTTCTGCTTGTTTCTCCCAGAGTCAGAGAACATATTCCCCTCATCAGGAATAGTGTCCTGAGGTGGTAGGTAGACAACAGCAGGCTCGGGTAAATGGCCCTTTCGAGGAGGAGGAGGTTGTTCTTTCCAGCGCTTGAAATGACTGCCCTTCCTCCCCTCCCATTGGAGGTCGTTTGGCCTTTTTCGCCTCCAGATGGGAGAAGTCAACATCAGACGCCTGGGTGCTCAGAACGGTGAGGTCAGGCCTTCAACTGGAGTTCCTCTCTCCATCCCCAAGATTTTTTCTCTCCTGTCCAATATCCAGGAATAGTTCAAGATGGGCCCTGATGGAATTGGCCATTCAACACCTCGTGGACATCAGAGCCATTCAGCCGGTTCTAGTGGATCAACAGGGCTTGGGTTTCTACTCTCACCTCTTTGTGATCCCAAAGGCCTCGGGGGTAGGGGGGGTTGTGAGCCATTCTCAACCTCAAAGTTTTGAACAGATTCATCCCCTATAGGTGTTTTAAGATGCAGACCTTGCATTCAATTCTAGACAGCATTTGGGAGGGCGATCTCTCTTCAATAGACCTCACGGAGGCATACTTCCACATACTTATCTGGCCCCATCACCACCAGTTTCTTCATTTTTATTACCAGAACAGTCATTTCCAGTGAGTCTTCATCAAGATCCTGACAGCATTGGTAGCTTCACTTCGAGCGATCCCGGTGATGGTCCAGTGCTATCTGGATGACATCCTGATCCAGTTGACATCGCTGCAATCCACCTATTGTAACCTCCACATCATGCTGCAATTCCTGCAAAACCACGGTTTTTCTATCAACTTCAAGAAAAGCCATCTTTCTCCAACGACCAGATTGCTCCATCTTGGGGCAGTCATTGATAAAATCTGCGAGGTTTTTCTTTCTCTGGAGTGCAGGGAGAGTTTCAATGAATTCATCGTTCAGACCTCAGATTCAAGGTTGGCAGTGCAGTTCCCTTGGCACACCTGCCCAAGCTGCTAGGGAAAATGATTTCCTGCACTGGAATCTTCCTGTGGGCCCTCCTTCTTGCCAGTATCCTTCAATAGTTCCTGCTGCCTTTTTAATGAGCAGAGACCAGCCACTCTTCCACTAAGGTTCAGATAACTACACAGGTCCTTCGATCCCTCAGGTGGTGGTCATCCCTGGCTGTCTGGAAGGGTCACCCTTTCAAGGACTCAAGTCAGACTCCTGCTCACCACAGATGCCAGCCGCCTGGGCTGGGAGGCCCTTCTGGATGGTGAGATAGCCCAGGGGAGCAGGTCTCAGGTAGACAGGGCCTCCCCCATAAATTGGTTAGAGCTCAGGGCCATCTTCCTAGCCTTGAAGCATTTTCAGAACAGGGTGACAAGTCGTCATGTGCTTGTCATGACTGACAATGTGGCCGCAAAGGCACATGTCAACAGGCAAGGGGGAACTAGTCCAGGGCCCTGATGAGGGAAGCAGAATGCCTGGGGCAATGGGCAGAGACTCACCTTCTTTCCATCAGGGAGGACCACATTTTGGGGATTGACAACACCCAGCAATGTTCGTCTCTTTCCATCCCTCATCTTTGGGGAGTAAGACTTCCTCATCTACCATTAGTAGATGGATTAGTACTTGTATCATTAAAGCCTACCAATCCTCGTCCCTGCCGGTACCCAAGAACGTTACGGCCTGCTCCACTAGAAGTGTGGCTACTTCCGCCACCCGGACCACTCAAACGTTGCTTGAAGAAATGTCCCTGTCATTGTTTATACACCACTATCGCCTAGACTCCGTTTGCCTCCGCTGAGGCAGCATTTGGTCAGCAGGTGTTACAGAAGGTTGTCCTACAGTCGGAATAAGGGGACCAGATGAGGCCCTCCCGAGGACATGCAGGCTTTGGTATGTCCCATCCTGGACTCTCGTCACAACGTGGATGAGAATGGGCATTGGTATAATTACTTGAGAATGCCCTTTCTATCTATGCTGCAAGAGAGTCTAGCCCCACCCTTTGGCATCTGGTCCGGGGGGGGAAGTGATTGTTGTATTTTCTCTCCCAGATGTACATTATGTCTGTCATGCAATCTTTGCCTAAAAGCTGGGGAGCCGGCTGGGGCTAGCCTTTTTATATAGTGGCAGACTCAGCTTGATGACATCACAGGGAAGAGTCATACCCATCCTGGACTCTCTTGCAGTATAGATAGAAAGAGCGTTCTCAGGTAATTATAGCAACACCCATTTTGTTTCTATGAAATTGGTTAACTGATTAACATGAAGTTTGCCCATAGATATGAAGAAAAAGATAAAGGCTGAATTAATGCTCAGATGAAAGTAGAGTATTTCTAAATTATACCACTGAGGATTTTTATTAGAAAATATAGGAACTCCACACATGTATGGGTGGTTATATTGAGGGAATTGTGAATTTCCATGACATTCTGTTTAGTTGAGAACTGATGTTTCAACAGCCTTCATATCAAATAATATGGCTCAAATACGTATGCACACGATATTGGGACAAATGTGTTAATTAAAATTATAATAATTTACTTCGTTGAAATTTCCAGAAAGTCTTTCAATTAAAATTTGTATCAAAAACTTATATATAGTAATGTATAGTCATGTGCTTTTTAATTTGAGATATAAACTATTTTTTTTTCAAATATATTTACTATAAAAATTGGAATCGAATGTTTTTAAGTCAGTTGTAAGAGATACAAATGAAGCTATCTTCAAATGAAGCTATCTCAAATGTTGCAAAGTTATTTCCTCATTTCTGACTTCTGAATTGAGAAAAAAATTAATAACGACCTTGATGCAAAGAGTTTGATTTTTTTTTAAATCAAGTGCAGTTAAAAGCTATTTCTATTAAAATTACAGGTTATTTTTATGTCCGTGTTTTGTTTGGCATGTATCCTTTTAGAAGCCCATTGACTTATAAAACATGTACCCGTGCTTCAGTAGAATCATGATTCAATAATTGCAGCATCTCCTGAAATCCTATACTGTAGTGACAGTAAAGAAGGCAAGGCAAAATCCACTATAGAATATAGAAGCACATATTTTCCTTCAAGTTGACAAATTATAATGTTCTCAAGTGCAACAAATATGCTTGTGCCTCCATAAAAAAATAAGCTCTAGAGCATACATTTGTATGTATTCCAATTATTTCCAAGATTTATAAGCTATTTTATTCATTATGCTTTAGAAAATATATGCATCCAGAGAAATGTTTTTTTCTCATGTTAGAAGTTTATGTATGGTAATAGACTTCATATCATTCCTTGATGAGAGCTTCTTTGAATTTCTGTGATAAAAGTAAGATATAAATCTGAGAAATAAAAGTATTGTATTTTCTGCACTATAAGGCACACCGGATTATAAGGCGCAGTCTCAATTATGGGGTCTATTTGTGTACTTAACCCATACATAAGTCGCACCATATTATAAGATGCATGCTAAAACATACGGTCTACAAAAAAAAGGTAACGGAAGCAAAACATTGAGTTTATTTGAACTTCATTCTACTATTTAACAATACACTCACATTATTTTTTTAACAATCTTCTTCCACCAAATCCATCAAAGTCCTCATTTCTGTGCTGAATTGAACAGCTGGGCAATTTCGCCATCAAACATGCGGGGTTCCCCCTCATCATTGTCGAGTCAGTCTCGGTTGCCAGGTGGCTGTTCAGCAATGATGCCGGCTTTTGCGAAAGCTCGGACAACAGTTAAAGCAGATACCTTAGCACAGGCATCCACAATCCATTCACATATGGTGCTAACTCGCCTGCGGCTGCCTCCCAGTCTTAGTAAAGGTGTGTTCACCGTCTGCCATCCATCACTCCCATGCCGCTCGCAACTTCACTTTGAACGCCCTGTTTACACCAATGTCCAGTGGTTGGAGTTCTTTTGTTAATCCTCCCGAATGATGGCAAGCTCCAAATTCATTTGCTTTACTTGGTTTTTCACAGTAGCGTGGAGATGGGTGTGCATGGAGTCGCAGATCAATAGGGACGGTGATGCATGGAAAAACCATCCGCGTCTCTTTACATACACCTCTTTCAGCCACTCTCTCATTTTGTCATCGTCCATCCAGCCCTTTGATTTGCCTTAACAATGACTCCGGCTGGAAACTTTTCTTTGGCAGCGTCTTCCTCTTAAAAAGACCATAGGTGGTAGCTTCTGTCCATTACGCGTGGCAACGAAAGCAACAACAGTGAAAGCTGACTTCTCATGCCCCATGGTGTGTATCGATACCGTGCTGGTCCCCTTTTTCTCCACAGTATGGTTCACGGGATGTCAAAAGTGAGGGGGACCTGTCCATGTTGGTGATGTGGTTGGCTGGATCTTTTTGTCGGTAATCTTGTATCTGCAGATAGTGTGGAAGATGCCGGCTTTTCTTTGTAATCCGCTGGCAGTTGCTACGCCATGGTAAATCCTTGTGCAATGGAGAGATAGATGCCTTTTCGTAAAACCAAGCACCAAGACAGACCTCCTTGAAAGTGTTTGATCTTCATGTCTTGTGCTATCGTATTACCTTCAGCATCGATGGTGACTGTAGAGACGCTTCTCC
This sequence comes from Laticauda laticaudata, assembly GCA_004320025.1. Classification (NCBI taxonomy): domain Eukaryota; kingdom Metazoa; phylum Chordata; class Lepidosauria; order Squamata; family Elapidae; genus Laticauda; species Laticauda laticaudata. Next base: position 16,064 of record BHFT01001015.1, on the reverse strand, counting down.
TGGCTGTTTTTGTTCAATAATTCCATTGTTCAAGTTGGTCTTCGAACTGTGGCCACCTCGCTTTGTTCCTGCGGAAACTCTGTTTCGTCTTCTTAACTTGGCGCAGTTCATTTTCTGCTTCCTCCACTTCAAAACCATAGATTCATTGATGTTGAATTCTTTCACAGCTGCTCTTTCCTATTTACACCGCGAACTGATAGCCTGTAGTTTGAATTGTGCCTCGTAAGCATGTCTCTTCACTGGTGCCATTTTTGGGGGTCCTTAGATAAACAAATGTTGTTTTGCAGTATACTGGTAGTATACCTACCGGAGGCGTGGCGGAGGTACCGGTCAGCGTACTGGTATTTACTGTACCTATTATGTAATGCATACATACTGCACATATTACTTAATGTTCTCTGATTGGTTTATTGCTGCCAGTGTATGTAGTGTATGTATTACGTCCCGGTGTCAGCAAGAAATGGTCCTACAGTCAATCAAGGGGAGCGCTTACCAAAGTCACACAGCAACATTTTTATAGATTTTGGAACTCAGTGCACCTATAAGGCGCACTGGATTATAAGGCGCACGGCTGATTTTTGAGAAAATTTAAGGCTTTTAGGTGCATCTTATAGTCCAAAAAATATGGTAGTGAGTGTTAAGTGTTGAAGTTTTTAAAAATCACATTGCTTCAGCCTTAGAAAATATTTTCTTATCTCTCTGCCCTTTAGTATCTGTTCAGAACTGCTTCAGGTAATTTTCTACATGTTTAATACTAAATAAGTGAATTATATTGCATTTTAGCCAAAGTATTATTTGGTGGAATGGATCTGACTTTCAGATCACAAATCTATGTCTTTAAACTGTGGTTCTTTCATTTGGGATTGTGCTTATCCCAGACCCAATATATTAGCAAATAAGATCCACTACCAAAGTCACTCATATCTGTTTTTTTCAACCAGCATGCTGGGAAATTCAGGGATTTGAAGTCCATACATCTTGAAATTGAAAATAATTTAAGTATATAGTTTACACCCAAAGTACATAGATGAACAGCTTGCCTCCAGAAGTTGTGGGTGCTTGAACACTGGTGGTTTTTAAGAAGAGATTGGACAACTTATGTGTCTGACATGGTATGAGGTTTCCTGCTTAAACAGAGGGTTGGACTATACCTTCAAGTCCTTTCCAACTCTGTTATTCTGTTCTGCTCTAGTTGTCCAGAGTTGATCAAAAGATATTAGAATGTTGAAAATATTATTTATAAACCAAACAATCTATAAGTATAGCTACCTTCCCCAATCCCAAGTAAGCAGCAAAACAATTTTAGAAAGCCTATGCACAGTTCAGTTTGCAACTGAAAATTCTTGCCAAACTACCCTGGGATAAGCTCTAGACAGGAAAAGTTATAGTGATGCTACCAAGAGGAATCCCCTATTTCAGCATGAGCTCAACATGTGCTAGAGAAAAGCAATAATTTTACAGTTAGTCTTAAAACATGGGGATACATATAGAGACAGAACTTAAGATAATAATGACTTGTTCTCTAAGGGATCATAAATTAACACCTTGACCTTTGAAAGTCAGTCAGTAAATTTAATATAAACAATACAATATAAACTAAATTTTATTTCTTAAAAAGATGTCTGTTGCTTATACTTGAAACTATTTTTTAAGACAACCACAGTGGAGTCTGGAGACATGAATCCAGACAATTTGAATCCAAGTTTGTCTACTCTTAAAAAATGTCTACTCTTAAAAAAAGCTGAAGGTGATAAATGGCTCTTCGTGCCAGTGCTGTTGTCTGACTTTCAGGAAACAATAACTAGTCTACAGTTCTTCAGAGTTTTATTTTTAGAGCATGTGGTCTTGCAGTGACAAAGGAGAATTGCACCTCCTTCCTTTGACAAAAGCTGTTTTAGTAATAGAAATTGGTTTTAACAAAAATAATTTGGATTATCAAAATTACAGATAATGGTACTGGGTTTATATCTTAATTTTGATACTATGGTATTAATATAAAAATTGTGTTATGATTAGTATGTAAAATCTTTGACAAGGATAACATAAACGTTTGTCCATAGAAATGAGAGGAAGGAGGGGAAGCACAGTTCCTTTGGAGACATTGTCTCAGAGTTCTGCTCATACCAATAAAGACAACTTAATGAGAGGAAATATGAAGCAAAATATCTTAGAAATACCTTTAAAAATTGCTTCCCAAAATACATGGTGCCAGACCTCAACCGAACACTTGAACTACCCGGTTTTTAACTTTTATCAGAAGTTGGAATCCCCAATGCAGAAAAAATAAACCTTTCAGGCTTTGGCCTTGCAACATCTTGAAAATGGGGGACAACCAGTTGTGTTTCCCAGCACAATCAAGCAGTAAGGTTGACTTTATTGGAGAGATGTGATACTGTGGGTAATTCAGTGTTAAGCTGTAAAGGATTGTACTGTATAGGTTAAAACCAGCACTTTGATTAACTTCTGCATTGATATTTAGCTGTTGTCCAGTTTCTGTTAGACTAATAATTGCTTTAATAACACCTTGGGTGCCAATTAAACAGTAAATCCAATATATCTAATAAACATGTTCTTTGAGGAATCTACCTGCCTCAGAGTTCTGCTTTTGATGGGTGGGTTACTCGGAACTGTGACAGTTCTTTTGTTAAAGCTTAGTAAAATCTACAGAGAATCCTTAAATTACAATTCCAACTGGGACTGGAATTTCGGTTTGTAGTTTGTGATGGTTTTTTGCTGGAAACCAGCAAAAAGCATCACAAATCATGGTCATATGAATGCAGGATGCTGCAACCAGTTGTAAATGTGAACTAGTTGCCAAGACCCTGAAATGTAGTCAGGTGACTATGAATTGGGGTAGCAGAACATTTTACATGGTCAGAAGGGTTCTGCAGGCTGTAAAACAAACTTTCAGAGGCCATCATAATTAAAAACAGTTGTTCAAATTAAGAACTACCTGTAATAGAAAATGATTAGTGATAAAATTGTGAGAAGTACATTTTACCATTTTTCCCATTCTGAACCTTTTAGCTAGCTAAAAACTTTATAAAATTAGATTTTGACTCTTGACATATTACACTCTAGAAACAACAGCTGCATTGTTGAGCACCTACTTGATTTTTAGCTTAGCCAGTACATTTCCAAGAAAAGCAATTGTTCCATTTCTCTCCTTGAATTCACTCTTAAAAGGATACTAAATGTTTTTCTAAATCCAAATGAGGTACCTTATGTTCTTCATCACACTTCATTTGTTTAATTATTTTTAATCTTAAAATGAAAGCAGTTGTGTTAAATCAGTTTGTCAGCTCATTAATCATTTAGTATAAAAACTTGGTCTATCCTGTTTCATACCATATTCTACAATAGTCTGTATTTTTCAAGGACAGTTTTAAAAATATCTGATAATCATTGTATTTCCAGGAATATTAGATCACTAATAGGGCAATTAAAACAATTTAAATGTAATAGAAGTATTTGAAATATAAAGATAAAATATTGAAAAATACTAGATGAGTAGCACATTACAGTTGATTTATATATTACTTTTAAAGTTTTTGGATCTTGTTCAGTTTTAGTCAAAACCAGGGTGTTTCTGGCTTTGTAGAGAAGCAGATGTTGCTATGGTTAGATCATGATGTCTCTCTTCAAAAAGTATTTGCTTCTGTTCATATACTAAAAACTCCCTGACATCTTACAAATATATGACATTTAAATTATGTAGTTCTATAATTATTAAAAATACATTTTACTAAATTAAACATTCTTTCTAGCACTGATATCGAAAATGACATTGAATTTGCCACTCTTTGGAAGAGTCAATGAAAATAGTTTGGTTTAATAACTTCAGTTTTGGTCCAGTGGGCAAATCCTGTGAAAATTACAGTCATTATTGAAATGATCATCAAAACAAATTTATCAAAATAATAGGCATTCTATTTATTTCACACACACACACACACACACACACACAGAGTATATCTCTTACAACTTTCCTCTAGGATCTTAGTGGGGCTCATGTCGTATTATCAATGTTATATTCACAATAGCAGCCCACAACAATAAAATAGAGGTTCGTGGATGGAGGATTATAGTAAGATACAAGACAAACTCATAAACGATACCTAAAACAATACTTAAAACTAAACTGAAGATCTGGTCTTTCAAGGAAAGGCAGCTCGCTTCAGTCAGGAATAGCGATGACGAACCTGAAGTCTTCTGCTTGAACAGTTATTTGATCTTGGTTGGAATTTAACTTTAGTCAAAGTAAATTTCTAGATCTTCAAAAGTTTCACTTGCTAGGCATCTCCTGTCAAGAACATTATGGAAAAGTGTAATTGGATGTAATTAGCATATTAATGGTACTGTACTCTAAATATCTGGATATCCTCCCACCACAGTTTCCATATAGATGTTAAATAGCATTGGGGAGATTACTGAAACTTGTGGCTCAACTGGGATCTTGAAGACTCTGTTCCTATTACTACTGACTGGATCTCAAGAAGAAGTGAAACCAATTCTAAAACAGTATCCCCACGCAATAACGAGAGGGAAATATTGTTGCTTTGTTGTCTTGAACATCATGATATAGATCTGAATCAAAGGTCATACCTGTATTTGATCATCTTAATTTTGCATTTTAAGCTTGAGGAAATATGTTTTGCATGTGTTTTATGTTATTTAATATCCCATTCAATCTCTGTAATGTAATAGTTTAGTTAATAGAAAAATAAAAATATTTATGCATGTTGTTCATATGTAGTATTCATATTATGAGACATCTTGATTTGAAGGAACAAAGAAGCTGGACCTTTTCCTAGGCTCACATAACTGCAGCTGCCTGATCCCGAAGAAAAAAAATGTCTTTGCTTGGAGGAAGTGATGATATATGCAGTGTGAGCATTCCTGTATGCTCCAAATCAACTTTTCCTCTTTGAGTCATTGCACAGCTTGAATACTGAAATGGCTCACATAGAGCATTAGTATACAGTACTAATTACGTTATTAGTATACATTTGACCATATTTAAACAATGCTTTCTTATTTTCTTCTCTTACTTTCCTTCTAAATCTTTCAGAATTTATTATAGTTCCTTTTGCAATGCCTAAAGCATTAGTTAAACTAGAATTACTCCTATGCATGTTTTATATTGTGACAGAGCAACTACAATCTTGGTTTTTGATTGAATTGTTTAGCAGCCATCATAATTGTAATATGTAAAAATAATATATCTTGTACATTTGTTTATTAATGTATCCAAAAGTTTTGCATTTCAGGAACTGAATATAGAATATAACTCTTTAATGAAAATTGATTAATTGGTTATGTGCCATCAAGTCAGAAAGCAGACTGATAGATTTTCTCCATGATAATCTATCCCTAGCCTGGTCCTGTAAGTCTTCCAAGAGTATACCCATTGCTGTGCAATCAAGTCTTATCAACCATCATTCTCTTCTCTTTCCTTCTACCTTTTCCAGTATTAGAGACTTCTCCAGAGAGCTAGGTCTTTGTATAATGTGTCTGAAGTAGGATAATTTGAGCCTGATCATTTGTGTCTTGAGTGAGATGAATGACAACAGTCAGTAGAAATTGACAAATGGATCAAAATAGTCAATAGATTTGCTCTTGATCTTTTGATAAAACGGATCTTTTAAATAGACTAAAGATAGCCTATTTTAAAAGCATTTGTAAAGAGCAATTTGTTGCCTATCTAGCGCGCATAATCCATATTGATACACAATGTAGAAAAAAATTCAAGTTGCAAAGAATCCTTGAATCTGATAGCATTCTAAGTTGCACTTGAAATTTATTGCTCATGAAACCAATCTACTTCAAAGGTTAGTATCATTCTAACACAGGGGTCGCCAATCTTTTGGACCTCAGGGACCACCAAACTTATACTATTAAATCCTGAAGACCACTAATATGATTTTTTTTTTAAAAAGGTAACAGATTTAATATAAAAATATTTTATAATAAATATAAATTTAATATTAAAATTTATGTATGTGTGTGTGTGCGTGTTAAATTTTTGCGGGTATTCATATGTATGGTATTCAACTTTGTTCAGTATTTTCCCACGTCATTACAGTGTGCTTTTAAAGTTGTAGAGACATTTTAGCAGAATCTCATCTGCCATCATCAGGCTTGTGTATTGTGTTCATCTGTGAGTCAGGCTTTCACAGCCGTTTCTGTTTTAAATTTGGTGCTAGCCTACTGCTGTGTTTAGAAATGGTTTTTTCTTCATCCCTGATTGGATGAAACTATCTTCTTAATAAATGATAGCTGTCCATTTTACCCGAAGCCAAGCTGCACTAAAAGCCTCCAATGCAGGAAACAATGTTGCCAGCCAGTCAGGACAAAAAAATGCTACAAAACAAACAGAAGATATTAGAAACACCATCAAGCAGAACACAGCAAAACTCCAAGACCAATAACACAGACCCAAGACTCCCAACCAATCAGGATGACGGAAAAAACCATTCTAACTAACACAGTGGTAGGCTAGCACTAAATTTAAAACAGAAATGGCTGCAAAAGCCTGACACACAGACGAACCAATACACAAGCTGATGATGGCAGATGAGATTCTGCCATAATGTTGCTACAACTTTAAAGCACAATTATCAATGACGTGGAAAAATACCCGGCCAAAGCTGAATACCATATATATAGCCTGAGGATGGCAGATGAGATTCTGCTGAAACGTTGCTACAACTTTAACAGAACTACAATGACGTGGGTAATACCCGAAGGAAGCTAAACCAGCACATATGTGTGTGTGGTGTGTGTGGTGTGTGTGTGTATATAATAACAAAAATATAAAAGCAGAGCCCCCCCCCAAAAAAAAATCTGGTCTCCTCTCATTTCATATCTTCCCAAGTCAGAAGAAACCTCTCCCTCCTTTGCCAGGTATGACTGCCTAAAGGTGGGGGAGCGAAGAGGTCTGGGCTGGAAGCCTCTCCCCCGTCTTTAAAACCTGGCTTGCTTCTCCATGACTGCCACCTCCTCCAGCACCACCTTCTCCGAGTAGGGCAATTATGAACTAACCAAGCGACTACACTAATACCCCAGCTGTTCTCTTTCCCGTGGTAAAACTTGGCATGTGGAGAAAGGAGCTGGCAGCTGCTGCTTGGTCCTGCAGATGAGGTGAAGTCATCTCGGTCCCAGTTAAGACATACCAGTCACAAATCCAGAGTCCAAGCCAAAAGGGATCATTCCCCCTGCCGGGGAAAAGTGGCATGCGCAGGCACAGGTGTGCACAGTTCAGCTCAGTGGACAACGTCTACTCTGGAGGCTGACAAGCCACATGCTGAAGACCAGATGGCTGGCAGGAAGGTGGGGCAATAGGTGATACTGGCAGTGGATGGACTCATACGTGCAGGAGATCCTGGCACCAGTCTGGCTTGCGGGGGGGGTGAGGGGAAAGAAACCTCTGAATTGGTTTTACCTCCTGCCTCTTGCCTCCGTGCATCGAGGAGGTCGAGTGCCTGCCAGCGATGTCCTCAGGGGAAGATGTTGCAAGGGGGAGGCTCAACCCCCTCCCCTCAGGAGTTTCTCTTACTCCTCGCAAGAAGCACACGCAAAGTGCTCACCGCCCCTCTGGTCCCCGACAAGCTGTGTCCTTCCCACTGAGTATGTGAGCGCTTCTGGTGAAGAGGAAGAGGGAGTTGAGCCTCCCCCTCACAACTTCTTCACCTGAGGGCATTACTGGTAGCCACTTCCTCGGCTCAGGAGGTCCATGCTCTTCCCATTCTTGCTCAGCCTCGATGCGCTGAGGCAGGAGGCAGCAGCCATGACACGGGTTTGCTAAGGATACTGCAAGATTGCCCCACCTCAGTAGGCTGCGGCCCACCAAAATTTTCTCACGGATCACCAGTGAGCCCAAGCCCAACTGTTGGCAACCACTGTTCTAACACACTTGTTAGATTTCAGGGCTGCAGATTTATTCATCTCAGATAGGCAATGATGTAGCAGTCTAAATTTTCAGACTTTTTATTATGGAAAGCACTAAATAAAACTTCCGCCTCAAAACTTTTATATATATTTAGAGCTTTATTGTACAAAGAATAATAGGCCATTAATTTTAGTTTTTTTGTGAAAACATAAATAAAATTTACAAAAAAAACCCAGTAGTGTGTATATAGTTATTTTCTTTTGATTCTTTTCAATGATTTAATAATTTACATATTTATATGAATGACTACTCAGGATTGAAGTTGAATTGTGCAAAATTTGTCTTTAATTGATCTCGTAGGAGGCAAACTAAAATACTATTTCCATTATTGAAATGTTTGTTCATGTTCAGTACATGAATGTTTTGCTCAACAGCATTTTAATGTGCATTTCTTGAAATATAATATTAAATTATATCAATTTACATATCATTTCTGGTTTTTATTATAAACCCAAAATACATTTCAAATTTGACCTTATTTATTGCTCTGTTTGTTTTAAGTTGTTTTTCTCCTTTTTCATATATAATAGTACGGTTTCCCCTTTCATATAACTGTTGGCCATTAGCATTTGCACCTTAGGAAGAGTTTAAACTTTGTTTGGTTGTAAGATAAATTTTGGGGAGAGTCAATAGTTTTGTGGTAATTTTGGTTTTTCTGTTGTGATTTTATTTTTGTTCCTTCCTTGATTTGAAAAAAATAACTAGTAAAACTTGAAATTGTCCTGCTGTTTAGTGTGAGCTAATTGAACTCTGCCTTTTCTTTCTTTGCTAGTCAAGGAAATGCCAATATAGTGAGCTATTTCAGCAGTAGTATCTGTGCAAAAGCCACTAATGAATACACCAGATTCAGATTTAATCTTCTACCCTGATTCTCAAATTATTAATAAAATGTGCTTTGTTCGTGTACGTGTACTACTTAATGACTTACAAATACAAACATTCTGGTACAAAGGCCTAGTCTTAATTTCCCTTTTAAGAGAATATGCTGTTTTACTAGTGCTTCAATTTGCGGAAAGCATTTTGCCCGCATTTTCTGCTGAATAAAGTAAATCTAATATGTGTACATTAATTTTATTTTAACAAATGTTTAACCATCCAGGCAAGGAAAAGTAGATAGTCATGTTACAGAAAAAATCAGATTTGCATTTAAGAAACTTATTTTCATAATTTTTGCTGGTCACAAGACAAAATGGTTGTTCAGGACAGAATAGCTATTTTACTGTATTAGAAGGAGTAGTAAAAGACTTGAATTTCTGAGATTTAATCATACAATCTTATTATACGACTTCTTGCTTTAATTTTATTTTAGCTATGATGATGAGAGAAAAACCTTTTATTTAGAAAGAAAAAGCAAAAAAAGAAAGGTAGAATCATGTATTCAAATAATTCAATATTGAAAATGTGAATACTGTATGAAGCAGCCAATGTGAATACATTCCTTTTCTATGCATTTCATGTTTTGTAATAGGACTATTGTGACATTATAGAATAAGTAGAAAAGCAGATACACTCTGAAATTGTTTTTTGGTAATAGATTAATAGAATTCTACCAAACTATCAAAACTTCTTTTCAACCCACTTCAGTTCATACTGTGGATATAATAGATTTATAAGGTATCTGCTCCTAAGCATAGACATGCCAGACTTGGAGAGTTATAACATTTAAGAAAGTTAAATCAACCTTGTAATTTTGTTACCTAAAGGAAATGTATAAAAATGTATTGGGTATTTTGTTCTTTTTTGAGCAAGTAATTTATTCTGACTTAAGAAGCTAATTATCTTTATTCATTAAAGAACAGGGACAAAAGTTTGTGTTATTCATGGTCATTTCATTTAGCTTCCTAGTGAGGAAAAATACAAAGTATAGAGTGACAACCCATGCCCAACATCTATTTATAAATTTGTTGAATATTAATTAACAGCAAAAAGCTTGTTTGTACATTTGAAGAAAACTCTGCAGGAAAGCTGTGCTTTAAAAGTGGCTGGCCCAATGTTTTTCCAGGCTTCTAAGCCAGTTTTTGAATCATTGACCCAGATAGCTGATCAAAGTTTTTGCTCTGCTGTCTTTTACCTTCTCAGCTTATTCTATTCTTTAAACTTCTGTATTAATAACTATGAAGAATTTTTAAGATCTCCTCTTTTTTCCCCTTGCACCAGGTCCAGCAAGACAATGAATCTGTGTTCCAAATGCTTTGCTGGTAAGTGCAGTGTAAAATTGGCTTTGAGGATTTTTTTTTTAATCTCCCTTAAAATAATCAGTCAGTTGGAAACAATTCCTTTGGAGTTTACAGGTGATTATCTGTTTCTTTTCTGTTGCATGAAACCAGCTTCTCCTCACCTGGTGCTTCATTTGTTTGCTCAAGTTTCTTGAAACAGTCCCCAATGTGTATAAAAAAGCCACTTCTGCACAGGGGCCAATCAAGCCTTCATTCACTGAAGATTATAGAAATTGTCATGTCCTTCTCCTTGTCAACTTCTGGCATACCTAGTTTAGTGTTCATTTTATTATTTTAGAAGTTTAAACTCAGTAAGGCAGACTTTAATTACACTCATTAACACTAATGTTTATAGTGGGGCTGCTGCAGTAAGTAGAGGAATATTTTTGTCTCATAAATAGACTTATTTATAGTTTCATCTCTTGCCTCCTACAATTTTGTTTTAAATTCTTGTATATATAAGGTGTTTTTGACCTTCTGTTTTGGGCTCTCATTAAGTAGTCACTATTTTACTATTTTATATATGGTGAACAAACAGAATATATAAACATTGCAGGTGTGCAGCTCTGTAGTAGTTCTAGATTTTTCTAAATCCACTACCCTGGACTATTCATAGCAGAGATTTTTAGTTAGAATTTATGACCTTCAGCAATATAAGCCTACAATTAATGCAAATAGTTTTTAAAATGCTGTGATGTTATATGGATTTGATTGTCCATTATGATTTTTATAATATTACTACATATTTAAAGCAAGACTATATAATTTTTTGTTATTCTTGGATGGGTGACCATTTGATTTGTGGATAGGATCAGGATTGAGTTAGCTAAGCATAAATTTACTTCATTTACTTTGTTTACATTTAAGTAAGTTTTAGTTAAGTACTGCTAATATGGCTATCATATGAGTTTAATAATTTTTCCTGTATGTCATGTTAAACTGCAATTCAGCAAAGAGGCCATATGCTAATCTTGGACTGCAGAATATGCTACCATTTTTAGAACAAAAAGATAAATGGCAGATTCTAAGGATTATTTTTTTAAAAAAATAATAGGGAGCAAATAGAGCCAATTTGGTGTAGAGGCATAGATTCAGGTTAGAAACCAGGAGACTGTGAGTTCTAGTCCTGCCTTGAGCACTAAGCCAGCTAGGTGACCTTGGGTCAGTCACTTTATCTTAGCCCTAGTAAGGAGACAGGCAAAAAAACACTTCTGAAAAATCTTGTCAAAAATATTTCAAGGACTTATCCAAGCAGTCTCCAAGAATGGGACACAATTGAATGGAAGCAAAAAGGGAGAAAATACTTTTAATATATGCATATGTGCTAAAATAAAAAAAACAAATCACAGGAAATCTGCATAAGGTAAATAGTGTTTATCAGTGTTAAAATTAATTAAGATGTTTATTTTAATGAACTATTATAACATAAATTCTGAAAATAAAGCCAACCATCATTCAGAAACTTACATTAAGTTGTTTCAAAATGCTTTTGAAGGACTGAGCAGTGAGCTAATAGATTAAATTTCTGGCTGTGATGTGAAATTGAAATTGTCTGTTGATAGATTTAGATTCTAAGTATTAGACAATATATGCTAGAGTAATTGACTTTTCCAAACTTTGAGGCTCTTGTTAAGGACTTTGTGCAGATACAACAGATAGTCCTCAACTGACAACTTTTTGTTTAGTGACCATTCAAAGTTACAGTGGCACTGAAAAAGTGACTTACGACCAGTCCTCACACTTAGGACTCCAGCATCACCAGAATCATGTAATCAAAATTCAGGTGCTTGGCAACCAGCATGTATGTAGCATCGATGATTGCAGTATCTGGGCTTATGTGATTGCCATTTGCCATTTGCAACCTCCAGCTGGCATCTCACAAAGTCAAGTGGAGAAGCTGGATTCTCTTAAAACAACCATGTGATTTAATTAACCAATGCTTAACAATTGTGGGAAAAATGCTCATAAAATCCAGCATGACTCACTTAATAACCACCTTGCTTAGCAGCAGAAATTCTTGTCCCAAATGTGGTCGTATGTTGAAGATTACCTATACAGTGTATTGGTTGCTTAGTTTCCCGCTTATTAAGTAAATATATATATGTATATGTATGTATGTATGTATGTATATATGTATATTATGTAAATATATGTATGTATTTGTTACCAGATTATTTTGGGTACGTTGCTATTAAAGTGTGTCTTCTATAAGTAGCTCTTAAAAACTATTTTTGTTGGTTAAATGTGGTTATTTAATCTTGCCAGATTGAGTGTTAAATGCCAAAAAAATGTACATTTTGCTGAACATAGTGGAAGTTACCTGGATGCAAACTGTTCTCATTTATTATCAGATCATAAGTAGAAGAGAGAAAGAGAGAGGGATGGGGGAGAGAGAGAGAGAGAGAGTGAGTGAGTGAGTGAGTTCTAGAATGGTAGAAATTGGTAAACTATGATCTTGGTATCAGATGTACTAAAACAATTGCATATTTTATCTTAATAAGCTTCCATATTTATTAATGTATGAAGAATACTTAAGTATTTTTTATCTTGACTTTATTTTCTTTTTCTTTCTAGAAAAAAGAAATCCACACAACGAAAAAGGTTAGTAAATGATAAAATTAGTTAACTTTACCCATATCGTTTGCATAAACTAATTGCTTTTGCTCACATAGAAATATATAGGGGTATGGAATATTTGGATCCAATGCAAAGATATTTTGAATCTAGTATGGGTCTCTTTCGTTACTGTTTTGTTGCTGCTTTGAATCCAAATTCTGCACATGTCTAGAAATAAGGAACTAAAAGTAATAATTACATGACATTTTGGATTTTCAGAATATATAAAAATATTGTTTAGATATAGCTATAATTTTATTTCTTTCAACTAAAACTTTACAAAGATTTATTATGGTCGCCCTATAGTTACCGTATATACTCGCATATAAGCTGACTTTAGAACGCTTTTTTTTTTCCCCCAAATTTGGGGGTCTCTTATACGCGAATAAATCTGGCTGCCCGACTTCGTGCGATAAGAGCCAAGACTCTCATCGCCTTCGCGGGCAGCGGTCTGCGCAGCGATGAAGTCTTGGCTCTCATCGCCACATCGCCGGCGCAGCGAGCTGCGCGATGAGACAGCCAAGACTCTCATCGCGCCAGCCTGCTTGCCCGCGAAAGGCGACGAGAGTCATTGGCTCTTATCACGAAGTACGGGCAGCCCAGAATTGTCATTCGCGTATAAGATCCCCGCCTAATTTTGGGTGGACAAACAAAAAAAGCGTTCACCATGGTCTTGGGGTCGGCTTTCTCGAGTTTCTCCTCAAAAATGCCCTCCATTTTGGGGCAGTTTTTAAAGGGTCGGCTTATATGCGAGTATATACGGTAAAAGAAAAAAATGTCAACATGTTATAAGACCACATTTTAATGATAATTTTGGATAATTCAGAAAAAAACATCAGTATGCTTAAAATTTAGTAACTAAGTGGCTAAAGAATCAAATGCTGCTTTATAGGGACAATCTTCTGAAAATAATGGAGATCAGAGGCCTTATCCCAAATAAAGGATAGATTTTTAAATCCCTTCATACTGAAATATGCAAAATCTAAGATGCCCCAAATTAAGCTATTGGGAATGTTAAGTCAATGCATTACTTTTCTTTGCATAACTGAAACCTAGGCAGCAATATGATTTCTGCATTGAATGTATTACATAACTGCAGAGAGAGGAACATGGCATAGTTACAATTTATTAGCCAATCTACAATAAGAAAAAAAATGAAGAAACTTATTGGTCTTAATTATGAGTTATTACTCATGCTGAATTCTTTTTTATGGTAACTATAAGGGCAGCACTTATGGAAGTATTACACCTTTCCTTCGATATTCTTTGCTCAGATATTTTCTTCACGTTCTGTCAAAATATCTTGAAGCAATAGGAAGTAACTCTGTGTATTAGGGAGGGAGGTATACCTGCAAATGGAAATCATGTCCCTGAAATACAGACCTTTGATAAAATTATATATCTTTCCTTCATCCCCCAACTATCCCAACTTGGCATATTCTTCTCATCCTCCCCCTATTTTCCTTTGTTCCTACCATTGGTGATTTAGCATTGCGTACAAGGTATTCCTCTGCTTAAAATCATTTTGTTGTAAATATGGAAATGACCTCTGTAATATAATCTCCTGGCTATCTGTTACACAGATGCCGGATTACAACCTTTTGTTGGAAGATAAGTCAATATCATAAGAGATAAACAAAATGAAACTTTTTGAAAAAAAATGATAATTTATAAAAGTTTTTTTAAGTTTGTAAGACATTTACAGAAGTACTTGTAGTTTTCCATATAAGCTGCATGATAGCATTGATGTGCTATAAATAGTGCAAACTCCTTTGGGAAATGGGAGTTGCTTTAATTTAACAAACTACAAAAGATTCTAAAACAAAATTAATAATGTCACACTCAGTCTGAAATATATTTGAATTAAATGTGTCATTAAGCATCCAACTTCCTATAGTTGTTTAGAAAAATAAGGATATTTAATGATTATTTAACATTTAATATTAATATATTTAATATTATTTAATGAAAAATAAGGATATTTAACAGAAATTAAAGAAACCCATTGCCCTTTCTAGCCAGATGCATGCCTTATTACAAAACTTGAATACTCCAAGTAAATACTGTGCATTCCCTTTTAATACATAATATTTTGCTTGAAATTCTCCCTGAAAAGTTTTTAGAAAGTTGCTCCTAAACCATTACTGTCCTTAGTTCTATAACACATGTTGAACCTCCTGTTCCCTTCAATTCTCTTTTGTTTTTAAAAGCTACGTCATAGAAATAAACTCTCTCCCCCTTGAACTTACTGATTGTACTGTGTCAGACAGCTTGAGACTGTCTGACACAACAGGAACATTTCCTGTAAAATATTTTTTAAATCAAAATGAACTTTGCTTTATTTTCAGTATAGCTACACGTGGTCGCTTAATGACAATCAAAGCTGCAATGGACTTCTCCAGAGCAATTTTATGATCCAATGATTGCATTTTGGAGGCTTGGCAACTGGCTCACATTTACAGGCATTTGCAATGTCTTGCAGTAACATGACTATGGTTTTTGCCAGTTTCTGACATTTACTTTCTGGCCCAAACACCCATTGAGTAAACTGGATTCTTTTAACAACAGTAGCGTTTGCTTAACAACCACCACAAACTCTCTTAAATTGAGTGCAGTTATATGGTAACCCAGTTGATGGCTACTATGACTTATAACCTTAATTCTGGGCTTAATTGAAGCTATAAGAAAAGGACTACCTGTATAGAATTTTTATAGAACACCATAAAAATTGCTTTAGTGTGTAATTGTCATTCTTCAGATTAGTATTCAGTGAACAAATAATATATGTAACTGTATGACTTTATAGGTAGTACTTAATCACAATTTTCCTAGAATTTTGGTTGTAAGTCATCACAGTTGTTAAATGTGTCACTATATAACGGGACTAAATTTTATGATTGTTTTTTTCAAGATTGTTCAAATAAACCATATAGTCATTGAGTGGTCATTATACAGCTCCTTTTGGGATGGGTAGAAACCAGCAAAAATGCCGGAAGCTAGCAGAAAAATTGCAAATCACAGTCATAAAATTACGGGCCTCTGCAACCAGTTGTAAATACAACTCCCAAAATCAGCTTCCAAAATCCAATCTCATGACTGTGTATGTTTGTGTGTGCGGCAGCTTTTCGAGGATGGCTCATAAGTAATATTTTTGAAAGGCATCATAACTTCAAATGGTTGTTAAATGCGAACTACCTGAATCAAGTTAAGCCCCTGTCACACAGCACCAATGGATGGAAAGAGGATGTAAAATGGAGAGAAACACTTGCCATCCGTTGGTT
>BHFT01001014.1:0-10155 GCA_004320025.1 Laticauda laticaudata | reverse complement strand
CGGATGGAACATTTTGCTCGTCCGTTGTGTCCTTTTTACTAACGTTTTGCATCCGTTGGGCAATGTGACAGGGCCTTAACATTCATTAAAACAGTGAATGCTAATGTTTATTTATTTATATAGGCTTAGAGGACCATTTCTAAACTCCCAAATAACTCTGGGTCACTTACATAATTAAAAGAAAATAAAGCAATTGCAAAGAAACAAAACACCCATACATGGCAAAATAAACATCCACCATCGGTTCAATTAGGGGTATCAAACTGGCGGCCCTTAGACCAGATGTGTCACACACAGGCCATGCCCACCCCAGCTCCAAAAAAGGCAAATAAGTCAGAATATGTCACAGTACACAATACATCATGTGACACGATTGAATTTGACATCCATAGGTTCAATAGTCAGTCATAATCAGGCCTGAGAGAACAGGCCTGAGAATTGTGTAAACTAGGAGATATCACCATCCATCACTGCATGTGGGACTATATTTAAGAAGAATGATAGCTTCTGCATGGTCTTCAAGAGAAATTCCATATAGAGAAAATTGCAGCAGTCTAGTTTGGGAGGATGAGGGTCATGAATAATTTCTGCATATTCTTCAAGAGAAAAAAACATACACTGACCATCTTCATATAAGCAGCTATTTTTGCCTCTGAAAAATAGAGATAGGAGAATGGAACTAAAAACAAAGAAAAAGAAAAGAAAAAGAGGTATCAGCATATTTTGTTACATTTGAGATTTAAAGAAAACTATATATTTTCTTTTTCTTTCTCTCCCATTTTAATAAACTGTTCTCAGATTTTCACATCTATTTACCATAAACCAGGAATTACAATCAATAATGAAGGGGTAGGCGTTCCATGTTAACATACTTCAAATAGGCTATTCCTATTGGACAACAAATATCCAACGCTGATTGGCTACTTTTCTTGATGCTGATTGGCCAATAATAGCAGGGTTATAATTGGCCAATTCAAGCGGTGGGAAAAACAAGTAGCTGTCATTGGACACTAGCCACGAGCAGCTCTCTATAAAAATAGCTGCCACGGCTCCTGGTTAGAACAGACTTTCGGAACTAAATAAAAGAGCTGAAGTTACGCTGATCTCCTGATCTCTGATTTCTTTCCCGACAAACTGAAGCACTGGCATTACGAAGGGGGATACTGGAGAAAGAGATTCAGTCGAGCACTGGTTATCGGAGAACCGAAGCAGAGACGAAGCGGCCTGAACCGGAATACTCGCCCCGCGACCTTCAATCCATGCAGCAGAGGACTTGGAATCCTATTTTCAATTAGATTTCCTCATGTTCTTGGAGAGTAAGTGACCTGCACGAATCTCGGGGACAATTTCGCAAAGAGCTGTATTCTAATTACGATCTGTTGGGCCTACTAGTGTTTAAAGGCCAGGCACTAGTATATACAGACAACGTTAAGCAAATGGCTGTGCTGGACTGGAGAAGCTACGAAGGCTCACTATGCAGCGACCATCTCCAGCCTCATCAGGAGACACTGAATTTTATAAACGGGACCAGAAGGAAGGTGAGAGCATTCGCGGATTTTTGTAGCTGCTTCTCAGGAGCATCGGGAGAGCATGCGAATTTCCTGAACATTTGGACGAAGCTATGAGGGATCGCATGGTACTGTGGACTGAGGAGCGTTACCTCACCCAAAGCCCACGCTGACGTCCGACCGAGTATCAACGCTTACCTACGACTATTGCTCGAAAGCCACGGCAGCAGATAGCAACCAAAAAATCAGACTAGCAAATAATGCAGGCAAGATGAATCGCCACATCCCACCATAAAGACTATCAAACTGAAACAATCAGTGGCACCAGGAAGAAGTAGAAGCCACACAAGACTGCTAAATTGTTTCACAGACAGCGGATCATCCAGAATCGAACGAGACAAGGAAGAGGAAATATCACAGGCGCCCAGCTGAAATAAGAGCCGCCGAATGAATAAAATGGTTGCATAAAGTCAGGGTTCCAGTTGGCCAACTGCCGGAGGAGACACCCCCGTTTGGAGTGCCAGTACTTAGACGCCATTTGGCCGTATTGTCTGCGAATGAGGGCCCTATATTGCAGGTGTATTGCAGAGAACGCAGAAGCTACAGCCCAGGAGAAGGACATACACCCTGCAGACAGAAAGAGAGGATGAGCGTGGATACTATAAAATCGCGAAAGCGCAAAGGGAAGCGCCATGATAGTGGCTGACAGGAAAGAAAAGAGCATCATGACGCATCACCATCGGCCATTCCAATGCTGACAAATGGCCAGGTAAGGTACATGTGGTCGGTCAGAATCAGGGGCAATGAATGCAAGATTATGAGATCGATGTCCGATCGTTGACTATCTATGTTATCTCTGGTTTACCAGTCAATTAAGACTAGTATCGGTTACTATCGCAAAGCTGAATTGAACAACAAGCACTTGAATTTTTAAAAGACTACCAAGCAGTAGAAGTACCGGTTAGTTCGGACTTAGACACTTCCAGGTAAACCTTTCAAGTAGAACATCAAAAAATATTGCCTTCTAACGTTCTATTTCGTAGACCGGAACCTGACCAAGCCCTACTGGGACTTGAGTGTTCGAAACACCTAGAGATGCGGAGTGACCGGCATTAACCGCATCGCCGTTACGCAGACTGGGAGGAGATCCTGATAAGAGAGTTCCAGGAGTCTTTGACGGAAAGTTAGGCAAGTACCTTGAGGTCCACTATCTCATTCAATTTAGACCCAACATAGCTCCAATTAGGCGAGTGAGGCACGTCCTTTTCCACTAAACCCAAAATTGAAAAAGTAGAAAAAGAAACCCCTCAGTAGAAAAAAGAACCCTCCGGTAGAAAAAGAAACCTTCCGGTAGAAAAAGAAACGCAGAAAATCAAAATAATCACATAAATTAAACATTGATCCCAAATAAACTCAAGCAAAAACAGTGCCGTAATCCCGCTAGAAGCTCTTCGGTGAGGAACAATGAACCACAAGTAGATCTTGGATGCTTGTCGGGAAAGAGCAGCTGGGCCACTAAGCCTACGTCCCGATAGGGCCGGCGATCGAGCGGAATGGCGGACTCTTCTCCAGGTATGGTAATCAGAGTGGCTGACTCTACCTTCCAGGAGGTTCAACAGAGAAGGACAGGAGAAACAGCGATCCCGTCCGAACCCGCTGAAGATGACAACACAACTAAACTGCGCAGGTCAACTAGGCAACCTATAAGCCCTGCCTACTTATGTGACTACGTATGGTAGGACCGTACCAAGAGGGGAGGGGTGTTCCATGTTAACATACTTCAAATAGGCTATTCCTATTGGACAACAAATACCTGACGCTGATTGGCTACTTTTCTCGATGTTGAAGCGGCGGGAAAAACAAGTAGCCATCATTGGATACTAGCCGCGAGGAGCTCTCTATAAAAAGAGCTGCTGCGGCTCCTGCTTAGAACAGACTTTTGGAACTAAATAAAAGAGCTGAAGTTAAGCTGATCTCCAAGTCTCATTCCCGCAAACCAAACAGTAGGCAATTTAACAAACAAAACATACACTTTCCTTAGGGCAACCCCCACCCGAAAAATATGCAAAAATATTAAACTATGAATAGCTATAATTAAAATACCTTCTGAAAGCCTATCATTCAAAAACCACATTAATCAAATTGATATTTGTACATCCTCAACATCCTAATTTAAGATTAATCTCTGCACCCCGAATTACATGTTAATTTCCTTATTTTAGTAATATTTAGGGACTTAAACTTTCAAGTAAGATCCAAGAAGCAATTATTCATTTTGTTAAAATGTAATTGTGAAGATTAAATTTTGCAAGCCTTACCAAGGAATAAAAAAAACCCACCATTATGGTTAAAGATACTAAGATGTGTTACAGATGTTTATACTGCAAAACACTTCTTTTAATCATTTTTGAAACACACAGATTTTCCAATCCTTCCCACACACCCTGGGCTACTCTGCAAAACTGTTATATCTAAAAAATATCATGAGTATCTCAATTGCTCCTGTAAATAAATATTTAATACATTGCTTCGTCAAACAACTTGCACTTTTCTGCTTTTTCCTTTTTGTTGGTGAACGCACAGCTTCACATTTAGCCAATCTTCCATTTTGCCTAGTTGTTGGTAAATTTCACTATATTATTATTTTAATATAAATAATATATCATATATCATTATTTTAATTTTTTAAATGCAAATAAGTTACGTAGTTGCATTTACCATTTGCTCTTTCATTAGGTTAAATGCAAACTTAATTCTGGAAAATGTATGCAATAGTATTCACCAAAATCGTTGCATTTTGATGTTACATGCATTTATACATATTGGTATATATCAGATGAAAATAATTTAATTGAAAAACCCTCAGGCACATTGTGATAACAATGAGCAATCAGTTGAGGAATGCTGTATCAAACATCTATACCACTACTACATTTACGTCATTATGTGCAATGGAAGTATTTGTAGTATTTTAGATAGTTTCTTCCAGTCCAAAGATTGAACAAGAGATCATAAGGATATTGCACATAGTCTCACAAAAATAGCCTAATTCCTATTTATAAAAGCTAACTGATAACAGTCAGGATTCTGCAGTGCAGCATGAGAAGGAGATAAATATTGCTTTTACCAACTACCTTAGATTCTGATAATATGTAGAAGATCCCAGTATGAAACCATCCCCACACATGGATGGTGCTCTGACTTTCCTCAGAGTGAATCTGTCTGTTAAAATCTCACCTTGCAACCTAGGCCTCTTTCACTGTTCAGCTTTCTGTTCTTCCATTCTTTGGCAGTGACATGATTAGGAAGCTTAATTAGAATTAAGCTTTGAGGTACAGACACAGAATGAAATTTTATCATTGCAATCAACTACAGCATCCAAAATTAGTCTCTGGAACAGAATGAAAATATTAAATAGGCTAGAGTTCATTCATTAACTGAATTCAAAGATACATTTTTTGTTTTTGATGTCAATTATATTTGAAAGGTAAGTTAATGAACAAAAAGGTTGTAAATGCAACTGAGCAAAATGTGATTATGGGAGTGCTTGTTGCAGAATATTAAATAATGCAACATAGAGATAAATGCATAATTGATGAAAAAGATATGGATCTATTCCAAGTTATGCTAATTGTTCCATCTGAGAATTATGAAATATTGAGTATTTACACTGCTGTCATGTTTTAAAATCTATTTATGCATTGACTATACTGTAATGTGAAATATGCATTAAATATATTTTGCTATGTATGAACAGTATAGGCTAAGCAAGATAAGAAATCAGTTTAGCCAATTTAATTTCCTCCTCCGAAAATTTCTTTCCCTCACTTTTCCCATATAATTTATAACTGCTTCTCTTTGTCATCCATATTTCAGTTACTGATTCTGGAATGTTTGTGAGTTTTCTTCTGTTTGTGTTGTGGCCAAACAAAGATTTTAATTCTCAAAGTTATGCTGTCCAGAACATGAATCTTCACGATTACAATACAGTGCATCCTCTTGGGCTTTCTACATTCTCACAAACTGCTCCATGTGTTTTCTCTTGATCTCTATCTGGTACCAAGACTGAATCTCTGAACTTGGCAGCCCAGATCATAAGTCCACTCCATTCCACAAAAGCTTAAGCCCATGTCCCACTGCATCAACGGATGCAAACAGGATATAAAACGGACAAAAAAGCTTGCCATCCGTTGGAAAATGGGATGCATCTGTAGTGTACTCACTGCGTACGTGTTTCATACGCTCTATCTGTCAAACACATCTTGCCGCTCATAAAAGTTTTGAGCTCACAAACTTTTTTGAGCGAATGAACTTTCCTGCCGCTGTATGATCTAAACTAAACATTCCGTCTCCGGAAATCAACAATACAGGCAATTAGGCAATAACTTTCCCTAGTAACGGGGTCTGTGTCATCACATATTACATTGTCCCCCTGTATCCCCCCTCCTCTCTCCGGATCATCCTCTGGGGCAACCTCGGCACTCACATTCAACATGCAGGTGCTGAAGCCATAACCAGAGGGAGGAAAGGGGAAACAGTACAAAAAAAACGTATGAAGTCCACAAAGCATCAATACAAGGAAATAGAACAGGATGTAACGGAATTGCATCTCGTATATAAGCATTAAAACGACAAACGTTTGTACATGAGATGGTAATCTCAGATATTTAGCGATGTCTGGAGTTGCCTAGATAGTGAGAAGGACACTAGCAGAAAATCGCGGATCATTTCCTATAAAAAGGGGGAGAAAATCATGCTGGCATCTCAGTATGAGTCAAGCAGCCGTGGTACAGGAAGACCTCTTCAACCATTGCTCTTTGCTTCTCTTTGCCCACATCCATCAATTGTTCCCACACATGGATCACACCACTCCTTAGGTTTGCTGCCGATCATTCAAGCCCCAAGAACCAACCCTCTTCAGCTGTTTCACCCGGCTTCATACACGAGGAAAAGAGAGAAACGTCCTGGAGCTAATCTGGGTTCGACCCGGCGGATGGGGATTGGAGAAGAACTAGAGTTGGACTTTATGACAAGCTGATGAGATGATCGAGCGAATGGAAGACTACTATCTCGCATTCAGCATCAATGAGATGCCGCAGCGATGTTTGACAATTAGTGGAGCGTCTGAGACCCAGGTTGCCCAAGCTGAGCACCAATTACATCGCAACCTGGACCCTCGGACTGAAGGTGCAATTGACGTCTGCCCCGACCTGGCCTCTGGACCATGTACAGAAACATGCAGTAGCCTGGAGGAGCCACACAACGAGCATCAGCTTAAAGTGGTCAGATGAAGTGGTACAGGCATCATCGAAGATAGTGAGGACTCTCAGCTCCAGTATCTCCACCATCTGAAGAAGGCTGGATGGAAAGTTGCAGAACAGTGGTATCAGAGGTGAACCTTTCCCCAAACACCGTTGGAGCCATTAGATGGAGAGCACATGGCCTCGCAAGCTCCAGTCAATCAGGTCCTCTATTACAACTACAAGGGCTTCTTCAGTATCCATCCTCTTTGCCATGTGCTTGATGCAGACTACAAGTTCATGTACATCGCTGCTTCCAGACAACGGGGTCAGCTTCAGGATATAGCCCAAGGTATAAGCCCATGACTCAAGGAGGCTTGCAAATAAACCTCAATCATGGTTTCCAGATCCAGACCCCCTACCAATGACACACAAGAATGTGCCCACTGTCTCATGGGTGATTCATGGCCTTCTCACCTAGAACTACCTCTGAAGCCTATCAGTTCAGATACCTCACCCTGAAGGAGAGGATCTTTCACTACAGGCTGTCAGAGCAAAGGAGGTGTGGAGAACACCTTGGCATCCTGGCCAAACAGGTTCGCCGGTACTGTCTCTACCCGACAGCATAACCATGGGACTGTGAGGAGCATCGGAAGCTTGGCTGCATCCTGCACAATGTCATATGCAGGCCGCTCCTCATGGTTGCAGAACAGGACTGTGGACCGTCAAGCAAGGAATGGAATATGGAGCCGCTGTGAATGGAAGACAAGGACAAAACCTGATAGACACTGTGGATTCATACAAGGCCCCAACAGAGTTTCACGTGAAAGGGAAGAAAGCAGCGCAACTCTAGTCTGAGAACTGGGCAACTCCCAGCTGGAGCCAGTGGAGTGGCAAAAGTGCTGAAATGTTAATAGGATGCTCCTGTGGCCTGTCGGCATAACACTGATGAGGTGTGCATGTATGTTGAGTGGTCCTACAATGAATAGGGGCATTAAAAAAGAGCTTTGTTTATTTTAAAATGTGTTGATCAATGAACAAATTGTTATTGATAAAAAAGTCCATATGTTGTGGACTGGATGGTGGACCATAAGTCCACATGTTGCACTGAGGTTTAATCATTCCACAACTATGCTTATCTGTATCCAACAACATGCAAAAAGCCAACACTTTATAAGTAAAAAAAACTTGACACCAATATTTATAGCAACAGATAACTTTATTAACTTCTAGAAGCCGATGTCACAAGTCTGCACCACGATGCAAAGAGGATGTAAAACGGACAAAAAAGCTTGCCATCCGTTGGAAAACGTGATGCATCCGTTGTGTACTCACTACGTACATGTTTCATATGCTCTATCTGTCAAACATCCATATACTGCTATTTCATCTGCTCAAAAAGTTTTGAGCTGCATCCGTTGGCCAGTGGGACCTAGCCTTAAAATTGGAGCAATACGATATTTGGGAGAATGTCATTTTACAAGATAAGTCCCATAACAAAGAAACACAGATATTTTTCCAAGGGAACGCATTCACAGAGATACACCCACATCCACAAGAACTGCTAAGTACACAATTTAGACATTATTTGGATTAAAGCTTTATAACTAGAAATCTCCAGAGAAAAATTCCAAGTTTATGGAATTCTACTTTTTTTTTGCACAAGCAAGCATATTATTTGCCTTTCCATTATTAAATTAAAATCCTGATCTAATATCAAGTGAAGTACTTTAATAGTTCAAGATTTCATAGTACAGTAGGAATTGCATTTCATATACAAAAGAATCCATTTAATTAACTCCAACTAGATGAATAATGTAGCAAGCCACTGATTGTTTCATGTTTCACAACAGATCGCACAAAAGCTAAGCCAGCTTTAGTTATTTGTCACTGTTTAATGGCATAACACAGAAAAAGAACTGGATGGGATGCATATATAGATTAGAGTACATAAAAGAAATATTAATCTCTGAGCTCTATAAATAAAAAGCAGTGCAAAAAGTCAACAAGGAAACTAAAATCCTAGAAGGATATATGAGAGCATTAGAAGAGAAAAATACATTTTTACCAAAGCACAATATAGAAAATCATACAATTTTTTTAAAAAGGCTTGTGTCATGAAAAATGAAGCTAGGCTCATATTAATGGTATTTATTCTCCTAAAGAGCAAATTAAGGCTGAACAACTTTTGTGCAAAGTAGATGTGTGAATTGAACCATTTATTAACATTTCAAAATTTCAACTTAAAAAGAAAGATTTCAGCTTAAGTTTATTTGGAATTATAAATATTTCTGAAATGCACAGGAGAAGTGGGGTTTTAATTTGTTGAATATTCTCAATTACGTTTGCAGTCTAAACTCCTGCTTACTTTGAATTATAAACATTTAGGACCAAATGCAACAAATATTTTGAAAAAAATACTTATTATTCTGCTTTCTATTATTATAATACTGATTATAAATTTGTAAATAAAATATGGCATATGTTAACAGTGTTTACTTCATGGATTAGATACTTCAAATTATGACTGAATTTATACATTAATATAGTGGTTTTTCAGACATACAAAGAGACACAAACAAATGCACACATATGCATACAGTAAATACTAAACCTTTTATTTACTGCAAAGATAAACCCTGCAAAGATCTTCATATTGTGAAACAGTCTATAACAGTACTGCTGTTAATCTTATTTGCCCCTTTGGTAAAATGTAAATGTAATAATAAATAAAGATGGGCTTGAAATGAACTCTTTCTTGAAACTATATGAACAGATCTTTGTAGTGTAGATATGATTTGCCATTGCCTTTCTTATGTTATTTTTTCCAAATTTTAATTTAATCTCGCCTTATAGTTGTGTCTTTATCTGAGATATTCTTTTTAGTACAATATTTGAAATTCAAGAAGAATCAACACATACAAAGAGATGGTGCCAGAACAATTCTATTTTTTTTTATCTATTGCATGCACAAAACAAACTATGTGACCATTTCAATTTTACCTTTTCTAGTCTTACTTAGAAATCTCTTGGATTCTAGACCTTACAAATTATATAAAGACTTGTAGTGTTACTATTTTATATCCAACCTCTCTGGAAAACAAGTTAAAAAAGCTGCAGGGCAAGAAATTATTTTATTTTATTTATTTAATTTGTCAAATGATTATTAGATAACAGGTATAAGTATGAATACATGAAATGGATACGAATAAGAAAAATAAAAGAAACAATAGGACAAGGCACGTTTGTGTGCTTATGCACGCCCCCTACAGACCTCTTAGGAAAGAGGTGAAGTCAACAGTAGACAGTTTAAGGTTAATGTTTTTGGGTTTGGGGAAGAAACGACAGAGTCAGGTAGAGTATTCCAGACACTGACCACTCTGTTGCTGAAGTCGTATTTCCTGCAA
>BHFT01001012.1:0-14223 GCA_004320025.1 Laticauda laticaudata | reverse complement strand
TAGCAGAGCTACTGAGTTTGAGACACACTTCCTTATTTAATTCAATGGGCCATCCAACATGACTTGGTTCTGCTCACACTTACAATCCCTGTCATGCTTGTTTTTTGACCACGCTATCCTCAAAGACTTGACACTACTATATACAACAATGAAATAAAATACAACTTTTGTTCTGGTCCTGTAAAAGTCTTTGTCTTCTCTTACCTACATTTTGCAATGCATTCCTATCATACTACTCTCTTATTTGAAAGTGATATTTGAAAAGAACTGTGCATCCCTGAGATAGCTCAGTTCACAAGCAGAAAAGCCTCCCTGGGTTTCTAACAGGGTTCTTTTTGTGCCCTGCCTGAAATCCCAGGATTTAAATCTTATGGTTTTTTTGGATGCAAAAACAATGCTCTATCTTCATTTATATTTCATCAACAGTCATGGTTACAAATGTATTACTTTAAAAAGGAAGAAAGAAAGGCCCAACATTCTTTCCTGTGTTCTTTATGGCTTTTCTCAAAAGGCTAAAATAAAACAAATAGATAAAATATGTTCACATTCAAAGAATGTATACTTCTTTCTCAGCAATATTCTGAAAGTTTTAAAATGGAACTGAATATGACAGTAATTAAGATGAATTGCCTCATTTGTTCATTTGCTTTGCTTAAACTGGTTTGGAGTCTGTTAAGCAATAATACATTGCTTTATATTGGTCAGTTGTTATATTTGTAGGTTATACTGTATCTATATGTAATTTATCTCCATTGTTATTTGTTGCTTATCCAAACTCAAGCTGAATGCAGTCATTATCAGAGGTGAAATGCTGCTGGTTCGGCCTGGTTCACCTGAACCAGTAGTAAAAAAAAGGCTATCAGTTTGGTCGAACTGGTACTTCTGATGTTCAGCTGGGCAATGATCAGCTGTGCCATATAATTTAGATTAGCTAGAAAGCAAGAAATTGTCAGATATAAAAATTGTCAGATCTAAATCATGCAGCACAGCTGATTCTCCCCCCCTCGCTGTTGTACTTACCTAGGAAGGCTTCAAAATGCTTCTTTTTTCAGTGCCAAGGAGGTTTCCCTGAGACCCAGTAGGCAAAAAAACAGGGCATGGGGGGGGGGTGCTGTGTGCCCCCCTCACACTCTGTTTTTGCTCCAAGGAGGCTTCCCTGAGGCCCACTAGGCCAAAAATGGAGTGCGGAGGGTGCTGCGAAAGAAAAAAGGAAATACTTTTGAGAAAAACCCCATCACTGACTACCTGGCCATGCCCATCTAGCCACACCAACCTAGCCACACCCACAGAACCGGTAGTAAAAACTTTTGAATCTCACCACTGGTCATTATATTTGCTATTTCAAAACTTGTGCTCTGTCCTAGATTCTAGAGAATCTGGAAGAATTAATCTTGATGGAATAACTATAATGAATTTTTTATTCTACCAGACACTTTCAATCAGCAATTTTTCCATTCTTACCTTATCTCCTTTTTACATTGATTCCTGTAAAGAAAGTAATCTCTGACATTAGTTTATAACACTTTAAAAAAAAACAACTATTCCTCAATATTTTAAATATCACTCTTAGATTTATTTCATCCAACTTTTTCTAACATTATTTTGACATCTGTTTTTTTGTTGTTGTTCCTCATCCATTTACCTTTTCTGTCAGACAACTTTGCCTGAGTTGTTTGCCTCTTGATCTTAAGCAATTAATTGCTTGAGTCTCCCTAAAGTTTGAAAAATTCAGCATGCTATACTCATTATGGACCTTAGTTTAAAAACAAGCAAGTTAAATTGGAAATAGAGGTGGGGCCAGATGTAAACAGTAGTACGTCGGTATCCATCATTAATTAGTTCTGAAAAGCATGATAATTACCAAAAATAATGAGTACCAAACAAATGATTAGAACCAGGAAAAATGTTTGCATCAAAATGCATTGAGTACCAAATTCAATGATTTTCAAAACAGTTGAGTGCCAAGGTACCACTATATACAACATTCAAGCCAATTGCCAAGCTAAGAACTTTGATAAAACACAATGAAAGATTAAAAAATGAAGTTCACCATTAACAGAGGAATTTGACATGTTTTCTCTACCCAATGAACCTCCTCCTTCTATGTGTGAACAGAAGTTCTGATTCACACATTTAACCTGATTGCATCTGATTGCAAAATCACTTTTAAATATTTACTACTTTCAAATAACCTGAGCTTAGTAGGTAATTTGTAGAATAGCACTAAGCAGTGGTGGGATTCAAAAATTTTTAACAAGGGGTTCTGTGGGCACGGCTTGGTGGGCATGGTAGAGGAAGGATACTGCAAAATCCACATTCCCTCCCCATCCCAGCTCTGTTCTCCTGTGCAGGGCAACAAAAGAAGACCCAGCCGATTAGCTGAAACTCAGGAGACAGAGAATAGATGAGGGCGGGGCCAGTCAGGAGTGGTATTTGCCAATTCTCCAAACTCCTCAAAATTTCCACTACCGGTTCTCCAGAACTGGTCAGAACCTGCTGAATACCACCTCTGGGACTAAGAATGTTGACTTTGTTTCTTAATGACATAAATGTACTTTTATCCCTTAATTTTTGATTCTGTAAATTTTCTTTGGAATAGTTTTTGAAAAGAAGGTGTAATATGTAAAACCAAATTAAAAATATAAAAAAATCAAATCAAGAATAGATTATAATATTACCTTGAAGGCCACAACTTCAAAAATGTTTCAGAAAAAGTATTTGGGGCCTTGTACATGAATAGCACTTCCCTATTATTCAGTAAAGCGATATTCCATTTGAGTTGGAAAGAAAGGGACTACTGCTCTAAGGAATCCATTTGTTAAACTTAATAGGATTCATAAAGCAGTGGTCCTTCTTCTTGGGATGACGATTCAGAAGGAGTCAAAACATAAATCATGCCATGTATTATGATTTCATATGTCAATTGGATTCTACAGCTGCCCTCATAGCCCTTTGACTACTTTTCTGTAGCAAAATTGGAATAAGATGTACCTTGCAATATTTCAGTAAAAGATTCCATGATAAAGCTGACTCTTTCCCAGCCCATCTCTTTCTCAACTCCCTTTATATTTTGATAGTTTCATTACTAGGGAGTTATCTGAACTTTTTTATCTTTTTCATTAAAATAATTTGGATTAAAGGGAGACACTTGCCATGTTAATAATTCCACAATACAGCAATATTTTATACTAATAATGGCTTAAAGAACTATTGTGCTTTATATATGTATATGATGATATATATTGGAGCATTTATGGCAAATGGAATGAGGTGCACGGATATGTGAGAGAAAAGGAATATATGTATGTGAGAAATAGCATCAAGAAAACAGTAAGTATAGATTAATGTGGATCCAGTCATTGCAATTTGTTTTATGATTTAATATGTTATAATTTATTAAAATATAATGATTAAAGAAACAATGGGCTTTGATAAATTGTGAATATTGAAAAATATAATCTATAACTAGAAGTTTGATTAATATAGAAAGCCAGAATGATTACCATTTTGTATTCATTTCAAGACAGCATGTTATGACCTCAGTGCATTTCTATCACAGGAGCAGAGGAAAGTGACATCATATGCATTTTAATGTAATCATACAAATTATGTAAATTATACCATTTGCAAATAACATGATAGATGTGGTGGTTATTACTGGATACCTGTGGTTTTTATATCTGGACTATATATTGATATTAAGAAGGGCTGTTTCCTGATTCTGTCAATTTCATCAGATAAATGAAACAAGTGTTTGTGAAACAAACTCCAGCTATTAAGTGCATGCAGATACAACATGATGCACATCAGAGGTGGTATTCAGCTGGTTCTGACCAGTTCTGGAGAAATGGTAGTAGAAATTTTGAGGAGTTCAGAGAACTGGCAAATGCCACCTCTGACTGGAGATTTTACAGTATCCTTCCCCTGCCACAACCACCAAGCCACGCCCACAGAACTGGTAGTAAAAAAAATTGAATCCCACCACTGATGCACATAAACATATTGTGTCATGATGCTGCAACCCCTATTTTGTCTATTGATGTCCCACAGATGCCCATGGTTCTAATCATAAAATGAATATTGAATAGCCAATATGTTGTGTAACTATATAGATAAGTTTTACATCCTTCCAAATCTCTTGGTAAGATTTGCTACTCTCTCACACCTTTCTAAAAAAAAGGAAAAAGAAACTAGCTGTCAGAAAGAAATCCCTAAATCTAGTTTTTTTATTACTGGGGTACCAATGTTATTTCTCTTCCAAATGTAGCATTTAACAAAATGACTTGATATAAAGCCAGAGAAAATAGCTTCCTTGTTACATGAGGTATATGTAAATGTATTATAAAGATCCCATGAATCACTAATAGGCCATGAATTAGTAAGTGAAAATTTATTGGCCTAGAACAGCGGTTTTCTTCAATAATGATATAAATGAGATTTCTATAACATTATTTATCTTGTGAACAAGATAATAATAATTCAGAGTTTTTCCTGTTTATTTTCAATAGACAGCCAGCAAGTCCTCAAGTATTCCTTCATATAGCAGATGGTTGGGTACCCAACCACATCAGGTATTAATCCTTTGTTTAATTTTATAATAAGATTTTTCAATGTGATATTTGCTTATTGATATGCTGTACATATATCATACACATTTTGCATTGTAATATGCATGCATGTATTTTTCATATTTCCATGTACTTTTTCTTTGTAAATTTTTTTTGAATATACATCAATATCAATACATGAACAGTGCGGCATCTGGGTATCATTCATTTGGATACAAGGAGCAATTATAGTATTGTTTTGTTGTTGTTGTTAGTTGCGAAGTAATGTCCAGCCCATCACAATCACATGGACAATGTTCCTCCAGGCCTTCCTGTCCTCTACCTGAGTCCATTTAAGCTCACGCCGACTGCTTCAGTAACTCTATTCAGCCATTTCATTCTCTGCCATCCCTTTCTTCTTTTGCCCTCAATTGTTCCCAGCATTAGGCTCTTCTCCAGTGAGTCCTTCCTTCTCATCAGGTGGCCAAAGTATTTGAGTTTCATCTTCAGGATCTCGCCTCCTAAAGAGCAGTCAAGGTTGATCTCCTCTAGGACTGACCAGTTTGATTGCCTTGCAATCCAAAGGACTCTCTCCACCACTATAGTTCAAAGGCCTCAATTCTTTGCACTCAGCCTTCCTTATGGTCCAACTTTCACAGCCATACCTTGTAACTAGGAAAACCATAGCCTTGATTATACGCAGTTTTGTTGGCAGGGTGATGATGATTTTTAGTATGCTATCTATATTTTCCATAGCTTTCCTCCCCAAGAGCAAACATCTTTTAATTTCTTGGCTATAGTCCCCATCTGTGGTCATCTTGGGGTTCAGGAAAATAAAACATGTCACTACCTCCATTTCTTCCCCATCTATTTGCCAGGAATTGAGAGGACCAGATACCATGATCTTAGTTTTGTTAATGTTGAGTTTCAAGCCAACTTTTGTACGCTCCTCTTTCACCCACATCAACAGGCTCTTTAGTTCCTCTTCACTTTCTGCCATTAGAGTGGTATCATCTGAATTTCTGAGGTTGTTAATATTTCTCCTGGCAATCTTAATTCAAATTTGTGATTCCTCAAGCCCCACCTTTCTCATGATGTGATGAAGTTAAATAGGCAGGGCGACAGTATACAGTCTGCCAAACTCCTTTCTCAATTTTGAACCAATCAGTGATTCCGTGTTCAGTTCTCACTGTTGCTTCTTGACCCACATATAGGTTTCTCAAGAGATAAATAAAATGGTCTGGTATTCCCATCACTTTAAGAATGTGCTACAATTTGTTGTGATCCACACAATCAAAGACTTTAGCATAGTCAATGAAGCAGATGTAGATGTTTTTCTGGAACTCCCTAACTTTCTCCATGATCCAGCATATGTTGGCAATTTGATCTCTAGTTCTGCCTCTTCAAAATCCTGCCTGTACTTCTAGTAGTTCTCGGTCCACATACTGTTGGAGCCTAGCTTTAGGATTTTGAGCATAACTTTACCAGCATATCAAATGAGTGCAATGGCTCAGTAGTTTGAATATTCTTTGGCATTGCCTTTCTTTGGAATTGGAATGTAAACTGACTTTTTCCAATCCTGTGGCAACTGTTGAGTTTTCCAAATTTGCTGGCATAGTGAGCACTTTTACTGCATCATCTTTTAAGATTTTGAATAGCTCAGCTGGGATACTGTCACCTCCACTGTTGATGCTCAGACTTCCTAAGGCCCATTTGATTTCAAATTTCTGGATGTCTGGCTCAAGATCAGTGACCACACCATCATGGTTATCAAGGATGTTAAGTTTGTTCTTGTGTTAATAATATTTGTTACTTAAATCATACTTATGAAATTGTCATGTTATTATACATATTTATGTTAAAGTATAGATCTGTGATGACCCCTAGTCTCTCAAAATAACCCAAAACCCAAAACATACATTAAAGTCCAGTAATGCCTTCAACTTAAACTTTACTATTTAGGAACAGTTTAAAGGAACAGTTTAAACACTATTAGGAAGAGTTTAAAGTCACAAAAGTAAATAATGAGGCAAAATAAAAACCAAAACAAACCGCATTGATGAGAGTTCCGAGGAAAGCCAAGATAATTACTCATAGAATTCAGGAAAATAGCAGGGAGAGACATGGGAAGAACGCCAACACAGATAAACCTCTTTCAAAGGAAACAGTTAAATTTTGACTCCAGCAATTCTAACTGTGTAGTTACAAATGTATATACATAGCTTCCAGCTGCAAGCCACAAGGAGGATCATAGTAATCTCCTCTTGAGTAGACCTTACTTTTCCCTGATCCTCTCCTCCCTGCTTGACCTAAGATGGATAGGGGATGGGCCTGGATCCTCCTCTGACTCCTCAGCTGGCCTCTGCCCTTCCCCAGCCTCCTCCACCACCTCTGGAGCCAGACTCCCACTCCCTGTTGGCTGTTCCTCCTCTTCCTCAGAGTCAGTCTCCACCAGGGCCATGACAAGACCTTCATTAAAACATACGTACTGTCACTATCTTTCAACATCTAATCTTTACATCTAGGTATTACTTTTAGTTATATAGTTATATATACTTTTATATTATATAGAAATATGTATCATAATATTCTCCCTATTTCTTGTTTCTGCCTCTGTTCTAGCTCCTAATAAAGACAATCTTGTGTTACAAAACATTTCCTCTGTCCATCATCTCTTGTTTGTTTTAATATTTCAATTCTTATCAGTTTTTTGACTTGCCTTTATATCTTTCCTGTTTATTTATTTATTTTATTTATTTATGTATTTTTGTCAATTGCTTACAAGATAATAGGTATAAGTAAAAACATAGTTATGAATACATGGATACATATAAGAAACCATATTAAGCAAAAAATTTTAAAAACAATAAAGAAACAATAGGACAGGGACGGTAGCCACATTGGTGTGCTTATGCATGCCCCCTACAGAGCTTTTAGGAAAGGGGTGAGGTCAATAGTAGACAGTCTAAGGTTAAATTTTTGAGGTTTGGGGAAGAAACCACAGAATCAGGTAGAGTATTCCAGACATTGACCACTCTGTTACTGAAGTCATATTTCTTGCAATCAAGTTTGGTACAATTAACCTTGAGTTTGTATCTATTGTTTGCTCTTGTGTTGTTTATGGTTGAAGCTGAAGTAATTCATTGACAGGTAGGATATTGCAATGATAATTTTATATCCTATACTTAGATCAGACTGAAGGCGGCGTAGTTCTAGGTTTTTCTAGATCTAGAATTTCAAGTCTGGTGGCATAAGGATTCTGCAATGAATAGAGGAGTGGAGAATTCTTCTTGTGAAATATTTCTGGACTTTCTCAACTGTGTTAATATCAGATATCTAATGTGGGTTCCAGACTGATGAGCTGTATTTGAGTATTGTCTAGCAAATGTTTTGTATGCTCCAGTTAGTAGTGTAATATTACCAGAGAAAAAGCTACATAAGATTAGGTTAACAACTTTAATGCCTTTTTGGCTATGTAGTTACAGTGGGCTCTAGCATTTAGATCATTAGACATGAGTACTCAAGATCCTTGACAGAGTTTGGATCATGAACAAGGTCTTGATTATTCAACTGGTATTTTATTTTCTGATTTTTTTTGCCAATATGTAAGACAGCATTTATTTGTTGAGATTTGAAGTTGCCATTTGTTTGACCATTTCTGATACATAGTCAAGGTCTTTTTGAAGGATTGCAGTATTGTCTGTTGTATTGAACAGTTTTACCTCATCAGCAAAAAGAACACAGTTTCTCTTAATATGATCACAGAAGTCACTATTATATGTAGAGTAAGAGAAGTTGGTCCTAGAACACTGTCTTGGGGACACCACTATTGACAGGTACAGAATTTGATAGGACACTCCTAATTTTTGACCATTTGTTGTCTGTTTGACAGGAATGCTTCTATCCAGTTTATGCAGTTGTCCAGAGATACCAATAGAATTTTAGTTTTAGGATCAGTTTGTCATGTACCACTGAATCAAAGGCTTTACAGAAGTCTATGTAGATTGCGTCTATTGCTTTGCCCTGATTGAGCTGTGTAGTTCATATGCTTTTGCAGTGTAAGTGTGACAAATTACAGGATAGTTTTTTCCTGAAACCAAAATATTTATAATAGAGTAGGTTGTTTGGTCTCTAAGTGGAGGATAATGGATTGAATTAAATAATTGATTCCATGACTTTATAGGTGACACAGCATAAGGAGATTGGTCTGTAATTTTCAACTAGGCTGGGGTCTCCCTTTTTGAAGATGGGGATGACCATGGCTTGTGACCATAGTGTTGGCAAGGAGCTGGTTCTGAAAGATTTTTCAAGATTATGCTTAGAGGTTCGGCTATGGCAGTGGATAGCTTTTTTTTAAGAAGTAGGCCACATATTTCATCCGGTCACATAGATAGAGATGGTTTTAGATTGCATAGTGCTTTTTCAACATTGTATTCTGTGAAATCGATATGTATTAGATTATTGAGTTGTCTGTAGTTCACTAAGAAATAATGGGCATGATTCATTGTTGTTTACAAATACTGAGCCAAAGAATGTGTTAAACAGGTTGGCTTTAATGGTGTTGTCATTGCAGTCCTTTCAGGGGTGGGATGGACCTTGAGTCTTTTAGTTTGTTGTTTGTAAAATTGTAGAAAGCGCGGGTAGAATTGGTGCGTAGAAGGTTTTCCTCTTGTTTAATGTGATATATTGGTGCATTCATTCTTTAATCTGGTGGCATAAATTTTTGTATCGGCTTTTGAAGTTGGCAACGTGACCAGATTTGTTTTTCCACCAAAGTGATCTTTTTGGATCCAATCTTTTTGGATTGAAGCTTCCTTATTGTTATCTGTAATTTGTTTTTGAGTTGCTACAGAAATATAAGCAATGAGTAAGCTTCGTAGAACAGAGATATAAACAACAGGTTTGTCAGCTGCAAACTGACAGAGGTTCAGAATTTGTGTCAACAAGTTTTCAACAGTGGTTGGGACAGTTAGGAATAACTCAGAGATGACAAATCCATGCATAGCAACTGAAAATGGTGTAGCTGAGAGGTGAAATGAAGTTTTACAAACAGTGAAGAACTTACTGCTGGATGATTCTGATCTGAAGAGGTCATATTGGGGTAAAGCCATATTGACTGCTAATTATTTAATCAATAGGCTATGGAGTTCATCTATAAATGATATCCCATATGCAGTGTTATATGGGAGAAAGCCATCTCTGGCATATTTAAGGATGTTTGGAAGCAATGCGTGGGTGCCTATTCCAAAAGCAGTCATGAGAAAAGGTCAACCAAAGGCTATAAAGCTCAGATTAACAGGCTATGAGCCTGGCTCAAAGAGTTATCAGTTTAGTGATTGGAACAAAAGAATAGTGATTTTGAGGTCTCCTAGCTTTGCAGAGCAAAATTGGAACAGAATTGAAAACATAAGTTTGGCGCTACTTTTGGCAGCAGCATGTGACCATAAAATTTGGCATTTTGATATAACCTCAGCATTCTTCAATCAGAATTAGAGGAAGAAATTTACATGGTTCAAGCACCAGGGTATGAAAGTAAAAAACCTAACACTATGTATAAATTGAACAAGGCCATTTATGGGCTGAAGCAGTCAGACAGGAATTGAAATATCTGTTTAGAGACAGCACTGAAGGGTCTTGGATTCAAGTGTTGCAAGGCTAATGGTTGCATATATAATGAAAAGTTACAAGGTGGGATTGTCAATTGTTAGCATTTGGTTTGCTGCAAAAGATGTGTCACATAAAAAAGAATTTGCCAAACAATTAGAGGAAAAAAAATTGAATTAAAAGGTTTGGGTGAAGACAAAAATGACCAAGCCATTGGGTGAGAGTGCATCATGGGAAGAATATTAAGTTATTCAGTTTTATATCTATTCCAGTAATGAAGGGAGGAGTGTCAGTGTATGAGAGTTCATGAGTTGGAATAGACATGGTAACAGATCAGCCAATGGTAACTGTTTGGTGACTAAGAAACAGCAGCTATTGTGAGCCAGATGGCTTGGAGACTGGGCATGGCTTACCGGTTTATATATATAAGAGTTAATTTATATTTGGATTTTTGCTTCTGTGTTCATATTTTTTCTGTGATTATGACTTCTGGATTCTTCTGCTTCTGACTTCTGCTGCATGGTATTGTATATATGCATCATATTGTATATTATTGTATATAGAGAAGTTTCTTCTATAAATGAATCCTGCTGAATTATTTACTTGTGTGCTGGTTGGATTGCTGCAGACTGACAAATTCCCAAGATGCTCAATTCACAATCAGCCATAATAAGGATCAGCTCTCCATAATAAATGAAAATAATCCCCAATCTCTCCTGTCTGGAGAGATCTTCATCAGTCAGCATTTGGCCCTTGGCCACCAATTTAATTGCAGTACTATCCCCATTGACCAACTGCTTGCAGTGACATCTAATCCACTATAAGTCCTCACCTGGAGTTTCATATAGATATTGAACAATGAAAGGGAAAAGGTTGAGGACTGAGACCTTTTACGGAAGTGCTGACAAATTCAACTTCTTCTCCTACTGCCAATATCAATCTCTATGCAAATAGGAAGAGAACTACTTCTATTACTGCAACAACACACCTGGCTGATGTAGCAGTGAGATGAGACATGAGGAGCGGGTCTCTGCACTTCCATGCTGAATTCTCTCTGTTAGTGAGCTCTGAAAGAAGCCAAAGTCACTCTGTAGGTGAAGCAAAGAGGGATACCTTTCAAGGTCATGGGGAGCTGCATCTCTCTTGCAAGATCCAGAGCTTTCTTTCTCTCTCATCCATGATGAGGAAAAGAGGCAGCCCAAAAATGGCTGCCATGGAGCTGGAACATCTGAAGACCATCTAAGATTTGTGCTGGAGTGGATTTTGGTGAACAGTGTGGAACTGGGTGAGATGATTCTTTTTTATTAAAACACAACCTCAAGAGAAAGTTCAGGGGAACTATTTACTCAGAACTATTTGTCAAAGTGGCGAGTAAGCAATTTGAGAAAATTACCAAACTAGAAGGAAATGAATTAAAGAGAGAGAGAAAGAGAAATCTTTCTTCTTCCAAAATACAGGATATTGGACTCTCAAAGTGGAAAGACGTAGTATTGAGAAGGCATTTTAAAATTCTGGAATTATGGATTTAAAAGATTAACACTGCTTTTGTACCATTAATTACAATTCAAAATAATTAAAATCAGACATACCAGCAACAATATTGTTACACAGAGAGCAACATCTACTGATGAGAGGAAAATATACAAGCCGGGAAATATTTATTTGAAGGACTGTGAAAATATTTACTGGGTTACATTTACCTACCCTAAAGCCACTGGAGATTTAAATATGAGAACAAGAAATATATTCAACTAAAACGACCCCTGTATGTTATGTTACATAACTGAACTTATAAAAGTGACTTAAGAAACCTTGAATAACTCTCTGGAACTGTGGGACATAAAGAACTATGACTAGTGTGCATTTTGAAGAGTAACCTCAAGTTTGAATAAAGGATTCTTGGGCTATTTCCAAAAGTGGGATTTATTAAAACAAGAGAAGATGCAAGACAAGGAGGAAATTAGCAGAATTTTAAACATGATGGAGCTGATGTTTCAAAGCATAAAGGATTTGATGTTTCAAAGCATGGAGAAAGAACATGAGGCAACTAGGGAATTAATGGATGGCATAGACCAAAACTGGAAAATATTATACAAGGGATAATGAGTAAAGATCAAGATGCTCAGGTAAAGAAGGAGCCAGCAGAAGGAATGGAGGGAAAAGCAGAACCAGGAAATCAGTAAAAACAAGATAAGGAGGAGATTACTAATAACATTAATAATGTTTGATGAATCTAACTAGGAGGAAAACACTTCAAGAGATCTAAAAAGAGAATTGATGAAGCAGGAAGATGCTTTGGATATGGA
Source organism: Laticauda laticaudata (assembly GCA_004320025.1). Lineage (NCBI taxonomy): Eukaryota > Metazoa > Chordata > Lepidosauria > Squamata > Elapidae > Laticauda > Laticauda laticaudata. Next base: position 1,766 of record BHFT01001012.1, on the reverse strand, counting down.
GATAGTCACAAGAATGGAAGACAGTGGAAGAGGGTAGGGATGGGAATAGTATTTAGACTGAACAATCAGGATGTAGATGTAGATATAATGACAAAAATCCAAAAGAAAAATATGGGAGTCAAGTTAAAAAAAAGGTAAGATTTAAAACATTGATGCAGACAAGGGATGATGGATAGGAGAAAAAAGAGAGAGGAAAAAAAGGTTTTTCTTTAAGAACATATTTTAACATAAACATGTGTATTAACATTAGAATTATACAGACTGAATATGAATAGAATTATTTTTGAATGTATTGTGATAGGTACTAGAATAATATCCTGAAATATTGAACAATGAAATAATTAGTTGTGAAATAATGAAAGAATGAAAGAATATATTTTAATATAAACAAGTGTATTAATAGCAGAATCATATAGACTGGTTGAATGTATAGAATATGACTAGAATCTATCTGTTTAAATAATATTGTGATTGGTATCAGAATTGAATATGGTAGCATTGAATAATGAAATAATGATGAATAAAGTATTAAAGCAGATAAGAGATGAAAGACAGAAAGGAAACATCTTTTAATATCATGGTAACATGAAGAAAAGTTAGAACAGAGACAGAAATAAGAGAAAGGGGAATAAGAGTATACACATTTTTATATAATAAGATAAATGTAATAAAATGAACTTTAGAAATTGAATGGTGGTAATATAAATATGTTCAAACAATATGAAATAATGAAAGTTTATAATCTACTATAAAGGTGTATTATTATTAGAAATATAAAAGCTGGATAAATGTAATAATTATGAGTAATAATATTATTTTTATTTGTACCAAAATGTATGGTACCCAGGTGTCACACTGTTAATACAGTGTGTATATGTAATATAAAATAAAAAACTTGACCAAAAGCAATAACAACTACTGCAACATAGTTCTACAGTTTAAACAGTGTTGAAGTGTCCTGAAAAGATTATCAAAACCTAACTAAGTCAATGAACAAGAGTAACCCATATTATCACATTCCCACACCTGGAGCCAAACTAAAAAACATTGAAATAATCTGATTGATCCAGTACTACTTCTACTTGAGTGTAATTTATTCCTGAGCCCATGCAATCAATTATTTGCGCTCCTTGAATTTTGACTTCCTTACCTTAGTATACAGATTCTGCTTCCTGGACCTAAACTTTTGCTTTGATATTTTCTTTTTTAGAAACTTTCCTAACACCAACAGTTTTAGATTCTGATTTCTACATTTGTTTATAGACAATTGTTCTCTGTGGCTATGAATAGCTATTCTGGAATATGACCCTAAGTGCACATTTTTGCCACTCACAACTCCTGTTCTTTACCATTCTAACTCATTAGAGTACTCCATTGATTTAAATTTCTGTTTTGACAGAAATCTCAATGTTCCTTTCCCAGACATAACGCAAAAACATCTTAAAGAAAAAATTCCAATATAAATTGGACATATTTTTAGAATGTAGGAAAACAAATGTACTGGAGAAAAAGTTAGAATGTGGTATCCAAACATAACCCTCCTTTGCTAGGGACATTTTTTTTTGTTTTGATTCAGCAATGCTTTACCCTGTCTTCACTTTTCTCAGAATAGTACCACTGTTCCAAAAACATAAATTAGGAGGACTTAATGCAACACACTTATTTATTGATTTTGATTTGTCAATCATTAACAAGATGATAGGTATAAGTATATACATAGTTATGAATACATGAAATGGGTACATATAAGAAAAATAAAAGAAACA
>BHFT01001011.1:0-45648 GCA_004320025.1 Laticauda laticaudata | reverse complement strand
GGAACAGCTTGCCCTTGGAAGTTGTGGGAGCGCCATCACTTGAGACTTTCAAGAAGAGATTGGACTGCCATTTGTCAAAATGGTGTAGGGTCTCCCGCTTGAGCAGGGGGTTGGACTAGATGACCTACAAGATCCCTTCCAAATTTGATTATCTGTTATCTGTTGTAGTCATAAGTAGAAAAGGAAAGAGAAAACTAGTGGTTTTCTACTGCTTTCCTCTGAGATATCTGTTCAGCTTTCCAGAATGTCAGACTCTTCTGATCCAAACCCTTTTCCAATAAAACAAACACGAATCAAAGGGAATAGAAACCTTTTAATGATTCTTTTGAATCCCCAGTTAAAAGGCTGCTGCAAACTAATTAACTGTGATAAGCACATGCTTCGCCAAAATTGTGCAAGTCTGCCAAGAATAACAGATAAGAAATATTTCACAACACAAGAGTCTTCATATACCAACTTAAGATACTGTAATGTCCTTTTGAAACGTAGCTGAGTTTCAAAATGTCTTTGCTTCCTGCAAAGAACGTTCGCTTCATAGCTGGCTTTTATCTTCTTGAAGGAGGGGCCATTACCTTGCAGCCTTCCTCCCAAGTCACCCGTGCTGTTGCAGCTGCTCTTACCTGTGAGCAATCCTGTGTGCACGCACACTTGGCAGAGGTTCCTCAGGAACCTCCTCATCGTTGCTGCCAGCCCCCACAATCTCTGAAGGCAGCAGTCTACTCCCTGATGGTCCTGGCCCCTCATCTGAGTCCTCGCTCTCCTTAGCCATCCATACCTGCTGCTGGCTAACCATAACACAGACTAAGAACTAAGCAACTGCTGTTGCTCCTTGCTAAATTTTTGAGGCTATGTTTGGGTATCTGCTGAGCCACTTGCAATCTAAGCATTACTACTCTCTCTCCACCACCTACTTTATACCTCCAGCCTTAATACTTCCAAACAGGCTAAGGAAGTTGAAATATCATCCTGAAATAGAGGTAGAACACAGACAAAATTAGCTAGTTTTGAAGTACTTGGTGGCTTTCAATATTTAAAAGGAAAATTAAAGAGGACAGGAAATATGAAATAATGGCACCTCCCTCTTCCCAAGTTTATTTAAAATGATTTTGTCTCTTGAGATAGCAAAAGATGTTGCATCCCAGGGATTGTATTTCAAATCAATTTCAAACATTGCAAATAAGCCATTTTTGTGTTACTGATTTTTTTCCTCCATAGGATGAATATGATTCCCATTGATTATGTCTCTAAATCCGGCTTAAAGGTGAGGGTTAAATCTTCAGCATCAACACAATGCTGAAATAAACTATAGTCCTGTTTAGATTTGTGTTGATGTTAACTTAATCACACATAGATTGGGGGGGGGAAGGATATAAGACAGCAAAAATTAAACAACTGATGAACAGAAGTATAGGTCCAGAGGTGGTATTCAGCAGGTTCTGACCTGGAGAACTGGTAGCAGAAATTTTGAGAAGTTTGGAGGACCGGCAAATACCACCTCTGACTGGAGATTTTACAGTATCCTTCCCCTGCCACGCCCACAGAACCGGTAGTAAAAAAAATTGAATCCCACCACTTTATAGGTCGTCCTAGTTTAGTGACCACAACTGCTACTGGAAACTCAGTCATTGAGCAAATCAGTCACTAAACCACAACTGTGCTTATGATCTTACTTCAGCTTCCCTGTGCTTTATAGACCTGCAAAAGTGGTAAATGCAAGGACTGGTTGCAAAGTTACTTTTTTTTAATCACTATTGAAACTGGAAACATTTGCAAAATGAAGCAGTCACTAAAAAAGACCTGTATCAGCATGGGTGAAGAAATGTACCTGAGCAATGAGTGAAATACACTTGATGGTTGATTCAGATGTTTCTTCTTCCGAGGCACAGCATTCTATAGCAAATATCACATAGGTTCATCATGTACATTTCAAACCATATGTTGCTGCAAACTGGCCAGAGTCTCTTAGGTGAGATGGGAGGTGTCTAAATTTAATAAACAAACAAACAGAGATGTTTTCCCATTCACAGAGCAAGAAGCAAAGTCACTCCAAAGCCAGGCTGATACCTGGAAAGGTACCAGGAAAGGTATCAGAAGAAATGAATTTCAGTGATCATAGTAATTTTTAAAAAAATTCCATTTGAGACATGCAAATACACATATATAGACATTTTGTGGAAATATTATCAGACCTTTTCTTATGATGGTGCCTTTCTTTTCTTTTTTACAAAAAATACATTGTTTTTTTTCAATAATAATATCCAATATTTTGTCAAATAAATATCCAACCAGTTTTTCACCTTAACTGCTTCCAAAGTTTTTAAATTCCATATAAGACGAAAAGAGAAGAATTTTCTGAATATTATATTGCAATGAAATGAGTTTGCAGAACACTAATTTCAAGTATCTTGCGATATTCTGACATTTACACTCAAATTCTTCCAAAATGTTAGCCATTCTTTTTTTTAAAAAAAGATGTTTATTATTTCATAGATCTTGTGAAAGTTATCTCAGCAATATGGAAATTTAGACACTACATTGTCAAATTCTGACCTGCTGGGTTTGGTTTCTTTTATTATCTTCTAGTTACCATCTCTATCCCCCATGACAATAGAAAATAAGTCATATTGTGATTGTTAAATTTTTAAAAAATGGCCCCATCCGGGGAAAAAACCCGTGTTCTCTTACCATTGATGGTGACTCTACAGGTTAGTGCAGTGGAGGAAAATGGTGTTTTTTTTTCCTACTGCAAACATTGCAGTCACTATTTAGCTGCATGCTAAAAACATATTTACTCACCGTGTCATCGGAGATCTCCGACAGCTATTCTAATCTTATGGTTTTGCTGAAACATAATTGCATACTGCATGTGTGATATTGTACACCTAAATAAATATGTGTGACATCACTGTGAGCTGCTACAGGATGTGCTGAGTGATAGCCTATATTTGGAAACCTAAAAAGGAAAAACCCTCATCCAATTTCAATACTCATCTTTTTCTTTCATAACTGTTGGAAGGAAAATCCATCTGGTTCAGTTCCAAGCTGGGATAAAGACACTGGAAACAATATGGAAAGAAAAACAATATTGAACAGAACCACAAAGACAGTGTACAGTTCTGGGTCAACTGAATGAATGGATGAATCTTTTTTTAAAAAAATATTTTATTGATTAAATTATTAAAACATTGGACACGGTGTGATCGTCCTGGCATTCATTTTTGCCATACATACTATAATATATGATACATATCTTATATACAGTTATACAGTTAACTTAAGGCCCTGTCACACTGCCCAACGGATGCAAAACGTTAATAAAAAGGACACAACAGACGAGCAAAATGTTCCATCCATTTGTTATCCGCTCTTCAAAAGGGGGCAAAAATGTGCTAACCGGAGCGGGACAACACTGAAAAACAGACGGAGGACGCAGGGGATGGAAGCGGGATGCGGGAACGGAAGCCTAGCGGATGAGAAGCGGATGGAAGCAGATGACACATCCACAGGGCTTCGGGGGGCCTCAGCAAGTGGACCACGGAACGGATACAGCGATGCAGAGCGGATGCCAAGACGGAATGAAGCGTGGATGCAAGTGGAAAGCCTAGCGGATGCACAGCGGAAGCCTAACGGATGCCTAGCGTTAAATTGCGCCATGTGGGGAGGATGCATTGCGTCAGCTCCGCGGATATAAGGAAGCAGCTCAGAAGCAGGTCACCATTACAGAGGAAAGACCTGCTGCCGACGGATTGAGAGCCTTGCCTGCCTGCTGCATGCCTGCCTGCAAGCCTTGCTGCCAGCCTTGCTGCCAAGCTTTGCTGCCAGCCTCCCTGCCAGCCTTGCTGCCCTACCTGCCTGCCAGCCTTGCTGCCAGCCTCCCTGCAAGCCTTGCTGTCTGCCTGCCTGCCAGCCTTGCTGCCAGCCAGTCTGCCTGCCAGCCTTGCTGCCTGCCTTCCTGCCAGCCTTGGTTCATGTCTGCCTGCAAAGCTCTTGCTGCCTGCCTGCTGCCAGCCTTCTGCAGCCTTGGTGCCTGCCAGCCTAACTGCCAGCCAGCAACACCACACCATGGGGAAGCAACAGCAAGCCTCAGCCAACTGCTGCCAGCCCTTGCAAGAGGGAAAGGGCTACCATCCCGCCCCCTGGCCCTCACTGGTTCTGCTGGGGCTTCTGCAGAATGGGCTCACTCTTCTGGGGCTGGGGCTTCTGCTGCTTCTGCTTCTGAAGGAGCTGATGACAAGCACTCCAGCACCAGCCACTCCCACAGCACCTGCACCCTTCACCCCTGAGACTGAGCGACCAAGAGGAGTGCCAGAGACTCATTTTTGTCTTATAGCTTGTTGTTAATAAAGTCTATTTTTGATTCACACACTTGCTTCATTTCTTTTTTTTAATAAAGTCTTGCTGGAAACTTTAGAAATGGTTTAAGCCTTTGCATGCTTGTGGGATGGTTAAATAGCAGTGGATGGGTTGAGATAGCTGTGGAATGGGCAGGTATACCTTTGGGATGGGTAATAGCTGTGGGATAGATAAACCTCCGTGCAAGGATAGTGGACTGTATGGTCCATCCTTCCAGGTGCCACACCTATGGCCCTTTATTATCAATAACAATATAATCAATCATCCACACATGTCAACATAAACACAACTCTTTTATTAAATGCCCTGTTCATTGTAGGGCCACTCAACATACATGGCACAATCCACGTTGTTGAGACAGGCTGGAGGAAGCATCCATTAAGCATCTATCATCCTGTCTTGCCACTCTTACTGCTCCAGCTGGGGAGTTGCACCAGTGTCTCAGGAGGTGCGCTGCTTCTTCCCTTCACGTGAGGCTCTGTTGGGCCTTGCACATCCTCAGTGTCTATCAGGTTTCGCCCTTGCCTCCATTCCCAGGCTCTCCATGTCCCCATTGCCTTGTTGGAGGTCCACGAGTTGCTCTGCAAGACTGGGTAGCGGGTGCGCATGAGATTGTGCAGGATGCAGCAAGCTTCCACGATCCTCTCCACGGTCTCTGGCGATGCAGCATGGTGGTGAGACAGTACCTGGACTGTTGGCCAGGATGCCAAAGGCGGTTCTCCACCACCTGCCTTGCCTGGACAGCCTGTAGTTGAAGATCCTCTCTTCACGGGTGAGGTATTTGGAGGTGTAGGCTTTCATGAGGTAGGTTCTGAGGGAGAAGGCGTCATCCCCCATGATGAAGTAGGGCACATCTTGTGTGTCGTTGGGCAGGGGTTCTGGATCTGGGAAGCCCACGATGAGGTTGCATTCCAGCTACCCTTGAGGTCACTTGTGTTGTATACCTGGGCATCTGAAGATGAGCCGTTGCCTGAAGCATCAATGTACATGAAGTTGTAGTCAGCATCGACCATGGCGAAGAGGATGATGCTGAAGAAGCTCTTGTAGTTGTGATAAGAGGACGTGAGTTGGCTGGCGCTTTGCAGGCCACGTGCTTGCATCTATGGCTCCAACGTGGTGTGGGAAGTTCCACCTCTGATACCACTGCTCTGCAACTTTCTTCCATCCTTTTCAGTGGAGGGTACTGGAGAGCTCCCTCTCGATTCTTCGATGATGCCTGCACCACACTTCTCTGACCAAATGCTGATGGTGTTGTGTGGCACCCTCCAGCTGTACTGCATGCTCCTGTTGGTGGTCCCTGAGGCCAGGTGGCACAGAGTGAGTGCCACCGTTAGCCCAGGTTCCAGGCTGGGCCGGAAGTTGGTGTTTGCCTTGGTCAACCTGGGTGTCAGCCGCTGCACAAGTTCGTCAAACATGGCTGGAGGCATTCTCATGAAGTTCTGGAATGCCCGAGTGTCTTCGTTCCTGAGCTCCACCATCAGCTTGTTGTACAGTCCGTCCTCTGCTCTTCTGGCGAACCATCTTCATACCCAGATGCTTCTTGGCTGCCTCTTTTTCTTCCCGTAGTAGAGTTCACAGAGCCTGTAGATGGCTTCGCACTGTTGCAGAAGGATGGTGGCTGCCAAAAGGACTTTGTTACGATCCATGGTGGACATGACTGGATGCTGTGGAAGAGGAAGGGGCAGATGCTGCAGAGGTCCACACCGCAGGGCTGCTGTTCTGAAAGTGAGATCCAGGTGAGTTGCTCCCCTTTTTATAGGCAGTATAGGTGTCCTTTGCATCCTCTAGCATCCTCTAGGCTCCTCTAGGCATCCTTAGCATCCTGTGACATCCTTAATATCCGAGATAGGTCCCTCTGCGAACGTTTTTTCCGTTTTAAAAGGCTTTGTTTCCGTGCTGCATCCGTTCTGCGTCCGTTGCTTCCTCCCTGCGTCCGAGCGATGGAGTTGTGCGGAATGCGCAGCGGATACCTAGCGATATAGCGAATGTGTAACGGATGCAGAACGGATGCCTAGCGGATGCAGAACGGACGAATTGGATACATTTTCCGCGCAAAAGTTTTGAGTAGCTAAAAACTTCTGAGCGGATGAAATGTCAATAGACGGATGCTGGACGGATAGAGAGGAAGCAAAACGGAGGCAGTGAGTACAGACGGAATACATCGTGTTAACCAAAGGATGGAAAGCTGTTTTGTCTGTTTTACATCCTCTTTGCATCCATTGGTGCAGTGTGACAGGGGCTTTATTTCCTTAGTCTTATCTATCATATCCATTGTGCTTATTTACATAACCTCAATTATTCATTCTACCAATCCTATTCTGAGTCCCTCCTTTCTGTTCCCACCATTGGTAAAATTTATTCCATATCTTGTAATGTTCTGTCTCATCTTTGTTTTCAATTCCAGAGTCAGTCTGTCCATTTCAGCATCCATCAGTATTTTCTTGATCACTCACCTTCATCAGGGGTTTCTCTGTCTTTCCAATGTTGAGTAAAAATCATTCTTGTTGCTGTAATAACATGTACTATTAAATAGGTCACCTCTTTACATATTTCTCTGTCATAATTCCTTATAAAAATATTTTGGGTCTGTATTCTAATTTCTATCCAATCATCTCCTCTAACCACCTGTGTAATCCTGTCAAAATTCCTGTTTTTTTTTTTTTTAACAAGACCACCACATATATGTACCTGGCTCTTGGGTACATTTTCAGCAATTTGGTGATATGTTTTTATACATTTTAGCCAGCCTTACCAGGGGAAGTTGCCACCTATAGAAAGTCTAAGGGTGTTTTTTATACGATGTGGCCAATAAGAGGATAGATCTTTATAGGTTTCTGTGACTTTGAAGTTTGAACTGTTCTGGGGGTGGTGCAATGAAGGGGCTTGTGTTGAGCAATTCCTATTGTGGCTAATGGCTTTTGTCCTGTGTTGGATCTTGGGTGAGGGGCAGCTTTCTAATCCTACCATCCTGCCTTTGTTAGCTGTCAAACTTTGCTGCAAGGAGTTTTAAAATACCCTGTCTTAGATGGAATCCTGTCTTCAGTATGTGCTTTGCTTATGAATAGAGCTATCTAGATAGTTGGCTTCCTCTTTCAATAAGCTCTTTATTTCCTTAAGTACTAGTATCTGCTGCGGTCTATTAAGAAAGACCGGGGGGCTGCTTTCTGCCTCTAAAATGTGTTTCTCCATTTCTCCTTTTGGATAAATATAATATTCTGCCTTTTGTAATATTTCCCAAAATATTTCATTCTTCTAAGAGGTGGGGGGCTTCCCACATAGCCATCCCCACAATTTCTGAAAGGCTATGATGATAACCTCTGATAAATTGTTTATGTTTGTTGTGTGCATATGTGTGATCTTAAGTATTTGATGCCAGCCGTGGATAAATTAGAACTTTTACAAACATTTAATAAATTTTAACCATTTTGAGGAGCAGGTTACATCTACAAAACTAACAAACCATTTGCTTTATGTATTTATTTGAAAGTATTTATACCCTCCCTCTAATTTATATGAAGAGACATAAAAATAACTTTTTTCTTATTATATTATAAAAAGAGCAACCCATTCAGACAGAGAAAGAGGGAGAGGGAAAGAGAGAGAGAGAGAGAGAGAGAGAGACAGAGAGAGAGACAGAGACAAAGACAGAGAAAGGACTATCAAATGAATACATTCTTCATGATTTTCATGTTGTGTATACATTATTTTGAAGTATACAACTTGAGTCTCTGGAGCCACAAGGAGACCCCAAAAACCTTGGGTACTGCCTGGAGTGTCTCAAAAACTGCTGCCAATTATAATTTGTTATGAGCCAGTAAGGGCCGGAGATTAGATACATGTTAATTTTAATTGAGTTAATTGTAATTTTAATTAGATTTACATTCAATCAAATTCAGTTTTCATCCTATCACTATCTCTTTGTTCTGGCCCCATAGATTTTGGTGTGTGTGTCCCTAGAATACTACTCAAAACTCAAGAATGGTGTTGAGGACCTTTCCTCATTATTGAGTAGAGCTGGTGTTTTCTGCCAGTCCTTGAATTGGCAAAAAAGGACCATACATTAATAGAATATAACAGATGGAAGAAATTTTGGGAATTAGGTAATCATCTTCTTACCCAGGCAAGAATCCATTTTTTATTATTCCCATAGATGGCCATGTAGACTCTGTTTAAGTGCTTCCTGAAAAGAAGATGTCACCTCTTTTATTGTTGAACTCCTCTTATTAGTAAGAAATTCACCCAATTGAAATCATCTTCCTTGCAATTTGAAATCTGTGTCAGGTTTCCTGGGCCAAGATGTGAATAAATCTAATCCATATTTTATTATTCCTCTCTACAGTCTTCTTATCACCATGATAAAAATACCCAATATCTCCAGCCATTCCTCGCAATATTTTTCCTCTAGGTCTTGGATACCCTCCTTTGGACATGGTTCAGCATGTCATTCATCCTGCAAAAATATGATTGATAACCTTATTTCCTAACACATCATACAAATCATTTATCAACAGAATGATTTATATGACCTAGAATGGATTTCTGCTTTGCTCCACTTGATACTTCCTGACTGACCTGGAGCCATTCCAGACACATTTTTGGGCATAATTAGTCAAGCAGTTCTGCATCCAATTAATTGGAAAAAAAAACTTACATTCTTCCTTCCTTAGGTTTCCTTGGCTGGTTGGTACCAAATGTGCTGGTCCCATTGCTAATCTTATCCTGCATCCTTTGTTTTGCTTTAAGTGACCACAGCCCTTCCATGTTAATGGAGACAAACCCTAAGAGATTTTGTACATAGGTAGACCTTGCTTAAAGTCTGTCTATTCAAAGTTACAATAGTGTTTAAAAAGTAACTTTAGGATAGGTCCTCCCGTTTATGATCATTGCAGCATCTCCATAGTCATGTGATCACCATTTGCAAGCTTCACAGCTGGATTCTGACAAGCAGAGTCAGTAGAGAATCTGGCAGTAAAATCACAAGTCATAGGCATGTGATGTCTTGCTTAACAGTAGCCTTCGTGCAGTCATGTAACATTTTGCTTATTGACTGTGTGGCTTAGTGATTGAGTTGCATGCCCTGATTGTGGTCATTAAATGAGGACTAGTACCTTGAAACTCTCCTTGGATGGTGCCAGAATAAAAGTAAAAATATGGTTTTAGACTCAATACCATTAAGAACAACTCATGAGATTGGGAAGAGATGAACGTACTTTTGTGGGAATACTGGAGGTGAGGAAGCAGTGGGAAAGACCTCTGCAGTAATTTGTGTCGCCCTACCCTAGTCCATATCTCAAGAAAACTTTAGAACTTCCTTCTTTTGTTGGTGCCTCCCTAGAAACTGCAGCATTGCTTAGAAAACCAATGTGGTACCCATAGGAGAGAAGCAGCTGCCCTTTAAATGTTCTCCCCACAAAATGGAGAGACACCTCAATATCTAAATAACTTATCTGCATAGAAACACCCAATCTTGGGCCTTCCCCTTTGACTTGGTAAAGTTGTTCTGTCTGTATAAGAAAAGAATCCTCACAAAGTTCCATGCTACAGATACATCCATAATATGAGCCTATAAATATGCAATTATTTTTTTTAAAAAATCACTACATCGAAAATAACAGCCTCAACTTTGTGTGCATCTCCAGTATTCTCTGAAAAGGTTCCTCCAGATGTAATGGAATCACAGGTTCCAGATTCTGGAAGCTGCAGCTCCAACATCTGGAGGACTAGATTGAGGCACACTGGGTTAAGCCATCCAGTTTCCCTAATTTAGCTCTGCTGTTTGGAGAATATTAAAATGAAAACTGATCTGGAAAAGGAGGAAGGGGGTGGGGAGCAAAGTACCCTAAAAAAACTGCAAATGCAAATATGCAATGAAACTCAATTTGCCATTTTCTGAAACTTAACATATGTTACTCAACAGATTGGAGAGTATTTATTGCATATATATTTTAATCAACCAGTGTGGATGATGATGACCCTTTCATTAATCTTTTCTTCCCACTTTCTCTTCCTCTTTCTGGTATAAAGTACTTGGGATTTCCATTTAAATTCGATCGTTTATTTTTAACTTTTCAAAAATGTATCTGCGTTCAGTATTTATAATGCACAGCGTGTTGTCCAGAGGTGGGATTCAAATCATTTAACAACTGGTTCTCTGCCCTAAAGATTTATTCGAACAACCAGTTCACCAAACTGCTCAGAAACTTAACAACCAGTTCTCCCAAAGTGGTGCAAACTGGCTGAATCCCACCACTGGTGTTGTCTTGCTATTTGTCTGAATGAGAGCTGGTTCCCAGCCCTTCAAATCTCAGATGGGTGGCAATATAACAATCACAAAGATTTTCAGTTCTTCTGGAAATCACACTTTCTAACATTGTATAATTAAAATGTCTGCTGGTGTTGTGGTTTCTTACACATTTTCATTTGGGTAAACTGCCTAGTGCCTTATTAATGTCAGACTTCCAGCAATCCTTTGTTTGAAACATTATCTCTGAGACCGATATAGTCTCAAAGTATTTTATTCAAAACAAAAAAAAAAGACTGGTTTCATCCAGTGGAATTCCAGTACTGGAATCCTACCAGCTCATCCCACAAAATTCCACCTACCTCCACCCCTTTTTTCACACCTCATCAATCACATGAACCAATGATCTGCATTCTAAATTCTTTGCTCTGCCACTCTCTGTGACCTTGAACTAATAACTCATAATAACTTTTTTTTTCCTAAGAACTATTCAATACATCACTTCCTCCCTCTAGAACTCTATGGCAACGATGAATCCCAGAGTTGACAATATGTTAACTGACCAGATACACAAAGATAGTTATAAGAGATGCTTTCCATTGTGACATTAGACTGCCTATGAAGAGGTGGGGAGAGAAAAGGAGAGAGGAAGACTGAGCAGGAGGAAGGAGGGAGGGAGAGAGAGGGAGAGAGAGAGAGAGAGAGAGAGAGAGAGAGAGAGAGAGAGAGAGAGAGANTATTTTATGCTCCTTTTTTAAAAAAAAAAACTGTCTTTGCTGTCTCTGGTATGTATTGATTCCAAAGATGTTGTGACTTGTAGTGTTGCATTTAGAATTTAATTCTGCTTTAAGGATGGGATTCAACAGATGAAACTGATCTGACAGGCTTCTGGGGGGTGAGTTTAGAAGGAGGGGGGGGAGTCAGAGGAAGAGGAAAGCTTTCTCATACAAAGCAAAGCAGCTGGTTCCAGGAAGAGAGAACTATTATCATACATTAACACAAGGTTCCCTCATGCCCAGCAGCTAAGATTAGCAAGCATGCAGCTGCCAGACCACCAGTGATGGGGAGGGTGGGTGGAAGTCACCTTCTCATCTAGGCAAGAACCAGAGAAAAAGCTGGGCTTTCCATTTCAAAATTGACATATATATATATGTTTTTTTAAGCTCTCGCGGGTACTTACATTTGTGCGCTGTTTAGCTTCCCTTACGGGGTATTATCCCACGTCCATTGGTAGTTCTTGTTAAAGTTGTTAGCTCACTGTAGTTCTGTTAAAGTTGTAGCAGACCTTTCAGCAGAATCTCATCTGCCATCATCAGGCTTCTGTATGGAATGTGTCCCTCACAGTTCTCTGTTTAAATTTGAGGCCTGGTCTATTCTGATTGGCTATTAACCTGGGTCTGTGTTCATGTGGACTTTGGAGTTGTTGATTGATTTGTGTTTCTGGTTTCTTCTGTCGTGTTTGTGTGGCTTTGATGGCATGGAGCATTCTGCTCCTGCAACTGGGGAGGCTTTCATGCAGCTGTGGCTTTCGTAGTGAAAAGGACGGCTGCTCTTCATCAGCAAAGCTGGGTTTCACACTGGGTGCCTTGGGGGAAGGTTTTTTGAGTTGGAGGCATCAGAAGGGATCGTCTGTGCTCAGGTGTTTGTCTGTTTGTGGGTGTGGAGATCTCTATTGAGAGTGCAGTTTCAAATGATTGACAGTCGGTGGAACATCTCTTCTATTCATGCTTTCAGGTCTTTTTTTCGAAATTCTCTATGGGTCTCTGATTGAATTTCTGTGTGGCTGGGGTTTTCTATAGTGGCAGGGTTTTTGGTGCCTTGAAGTGTGAATTGTTGTGACCTGTGGTTTTTCATGTGTTGGGACTATGAGAGGTGTTTCCATCTTTTTACTGCATTTTTGTGGTTCAGCCCCTAGGCGGGTACTCTTTTCTTTATTGGTCTGTCCCAATGTATAATTTGGCGGGGCAATGATATACAGGGAATTTTCGTATATGCCTTGTTTTTCTCCAGGTCAATTTTTTTCTTTGGGGTCTCAGGATGGGCTGCTATTTTTGTGTCTGTTTTGAAGGCAAGCTTGAGTGATCCTGTGTATATCTTATACTGATTTTATCTTGTAGTACCTCTTATGTAGGGCAAGCAGCTGTTCAATAGGTCTGTTGGTCTTTAGGTCTCGTGTGTATGTCTGTGTCTGTTTTTGTGTTGGTATCAAGCTGGTGATTTTGTTTTTGTGGGAAGCCATTGGCTGCAATACTTCAAGTCCAGGGTGCAATAGTTTCAATCTTTTATATGTTGTCTTATCTGCCGAGGCGTTTGGTTCTGGTATTAGTGTCTTTCGCCACAGAATTATCTGTGCTGGGTGGGAGTGGTGGATTGGGCGTTGAAAGTGTAGCGGTTGGTGTGTGTTTTCTTTTGGATTATATGGTGTGTCCAGTGTGCCATCTGTTCTTTTGTAGATTAGTACATCTAGGAATGTAGTGGTTGTTGTTTATTTTCCGTTCCCATGTGAACTTGATTTTGGGGTTGTGTGTTGTTTTTAGGTGGTGTTAGGAAATTGTTTAGGTTTTCTTTCCATGGGGCCAAATCACAAATGTGTCATCGATGTATCTTAGCCATAGTGTTTTGGGTTTGTGGGTGCATTAGGCCAGGCTCTGGATTCGAAGTTCTTCCATGAAAACAGGTTTTGCAATGAACGGGTGACAGTGGTGATACCCCATAGGGGCCTCCTTCAATTGATGCTTGTGATCTTGTCTCTTTTGTATATGAAATAATGTGGTGGTTAAGGCAGTGTTCTGTAGTTTCCAATGAGGTCTTTTGAGCTGGTTGGTATTTATTTTTGATGATTTCCCAAGAGTTTCTTTTATCGGGGACTTGAGTGAATAGTGAAACCAACGTCGAAACTTACAAGCAAGATTTCTTGTTCTACGTGTAAGATCTTTTGATTTTATTTTCTGAGGAAGTGGTATGAGTTTTGTACATATGCGAAAAGCTGCGGTCAGCAAATGGGGCCTGTAGTTGTTTGCTAAGTAATTTAGCTAGTTTTTGTATGGTTGCTCTCTATGAAGCTGACCTATGGGTCTGAAGAAGGTATGCCTTCTTTGTGTATTTTTGGGAGGCCGTATAATTTGGGGCATCCTAGAAGATTTTTCTCTTGGGATGAATCGTCTGTTTTGGAATTTCTTTGCTTATGTGGCTGGTTGATACATTTCCTTCTTTGGTTAATTTTTCCAGATATGTGGTTTGGTCTGGTGTTTTATAGGTTTTGTATGTGGAGTCTTGAGTAGGTCCTGTCAATTTGTTTCATAGTCCTTTTCTGTCCATTACTACTGTGGCATTTCCCTTTGTCTGCCTGGGAAGTATTATTATGCTGTTATCATTTTCAGGGTTTGTTAATGCGTGTGAATTCACATCTTTTTGCAAATTATTTTTTTGGTGGTTTCGTTGTGCATAAGATGTGAGTAACCTGTGTCTTTATTCGTCAGCTTTCATCAGTATTTAATTTGGTTAGTCCTGGATTCTACTGCAGCATAAAATGAACTGGAATTCTGTTGGGATTTTTTTGGGATGGCTATGGCAATAATTAAATCCTTTGGAAATAGACAAACTGTTTCTGTTTTGTTGAGTTTTCTCTGTTGGAAACGTTGTATACTAATTGTTTCGCAGGTGTGTGGTGGGTTATTGGAAATTTTCCTTGTCAATTTTCTAATTTTTTTAGTTTCTTTTCGTGAGTTTAATGCATTTTTGTAAGTGCTTTTTCAGTTTTCAGCTCTCCAAGTTGTAAAAGTTGGTTTAATCCTTATCCCAAAGTAGAGGGTGGATTTGCTGCTCAATTCCAGGTGTAGTTGCTAGCAAATCGTTTGTTTAAACTGATCTAAATGGAAATCTTTTACTGTGAACTTTCAATTTTGAGTAGAGGCCCCAATTTCCTGTCTTTTTTCAGGATAACGTTTGGTAGCTGCTGTGTGCTGTATGAAATGTTTAATTTTGAAAGCAGGTTGGTGTTACATCTGTTTTGTCTCTGCAGCTGCACACACACATTGTGTAGGTCACATAGTATTTCCTGCTCTTTAACTTCCAGCTTCTCATAAGCTCTTGATCTGGCTGTTATTTCCTCCCCGTAGAGGTCGATATTTGTTTTTTTTAAGCTCTCGCGGGTACTACATTTGTGGCTGTTTAGCGTTCCTTGGGATATCCCACTCATTGTAAGTTTCTGGTTAAAGAGTTGTAGCTCATTGTAGTTCTGTCTAGTTAGCTTGTAAAGCCAACGTTTCAGACAGAATCTCATCTGCATCATCAAGGCTTCTGATGGAAGTGTGTCTCTCACTTCCCTGTGTTCACAATTGGAGGCTGTGTCTATTCGATGGCTATTATAGACCTGGGTCTGTGTTCAATTGGACTTGGAGTTTGATTGATTTGTTGTTTCTGGTTTTTCTTCTGTTGTTTTTTTTTTTTTTTTTTTTTTTTTTTTTTTTTGGCTTTTGATGGCTGCAGCAGCTCTGTTCTTGTGTCTTGGAGGCTTTTCATATGCTGCTGGCTTTCGTGTGAAGGACGGCTGCCTCTTCATTCAGCAAGCTGGGTTTCACTTGGGTGCCTGGTGGGGGGTTTTGAGTTTGGAGGCATCAGAGGGAGTCTGTCTGTGCTCAGGTGTTTTGTCCCTGGTTTTGTGGTGTGGAGATCTTTCTATTGAGAGTGCAGGCTTCCAAATGATTGACAGTCTGCTGGAATCATCTCTTCTATTCATGCTGTCAGGTCTTTTTCAATCTCTTATGGCTTCTCTGATGATTCTGGGCTGGGGTTTTTCTATAGTGGCTAGGGTTTTGTGTGCCATTGAAGTTGATGTTGTGACCTGTGGTTTTCACGTGTTGGACTAGTGAGGAGGTGTGTTCCAGCTTTTTTACTGCATTTTTGTGTTCATTCTAGGCGGGTACTTTATTCTTTCTATTGGTCTGTCCAATGTATGTGGCCAGGGCATGATGTACAGGAATTTCGTATATTGCCTTGGTTTTCCAGGTCAATTTTGTCTTTGGGGTTCCTCAGGATGGCTGCTATTTTTTTTGTCTGTTTTGAAGGCAGTCTTGATGTGATGCCTGTTGTAGTATCTTACTGAATTTTATCTGTAGTCACCTCTTGTGTAGGGCAAGAACAGCTGTTCCATAGGTCTGTTGGTCTTCTAGGTCTCTGTTATGTTTTTGTGTGTTTTTGTGGATCAAGCTGGTGATTTTGTTTTTGTGGAAGCCATTGGCTGTCAATACTTCAGTCAGGGTGCATAGTTCAGTCTTTATATGTGTCTTATCTTGCCAGGCGTTTGAACACCTGTTCAATATTTGGAAGCCTGCACTCGTAAATAGAAAGATCTCCATCACCTATATTCTATAAACAAAACACACTGAGCACAGACAGACTCCCTCTGATGCCTCCAAATAACAGGCACCCCCACCTGAACTAAGAAAGACTCCCTCTGATTGCCTCCCAACTCAAAAACCCCGTCCATGAACTCAGGTAAACCCACTTGCTGATGAAGAGCACGCTGTCCTTTTCTATCACGAAGGCCAAGCAGCATTGCGAAAGCCTCCACACAAGAAACAGGAGTGCTGCCAGCCAATCCATAATCACATTTATCGACCAGAAGAAACCAAAACCTCAAATCATAACCCCAAGTTCCAATGAACACGAGACCCAGGGTTTAGCCATATCCCAGAAAAGAGACCAGCCCCCAAATTTGTTAAACAGAGGAAAGTTAGACACCACTTCCATTCCCAGAAGCCTGATGATGGGCAAGATGAAGATTCCTGCCTGAAACGCGTTATCTAATCACTTTAACAGAAACTAACAATTAAGCTAATTAACCTTTAAGCAGAACTAACAAATGACCGTGGGATAAATACCGAGGATCTTAACAATCATTAATATAATGATAATATATAATATATATATTATATATATATATCATAATATAATTATGTCGTGTGTGTGTGTGTGTGTGTGTGTTGTGTGTGGTGTCGTGTGTGTGTGGTGTGGTGTGTGTGTGCGCTGAACATGTGCTGTTCAGCTTTCTTCGGGTATTATCCCACGTCATTGTAGTGCTTTTATCCTAGTCTAATTAATGTAGAATAAACATCAGTTGGCCATGCAAGCTAGGAAAGTGGTAATACAACACATCTGGAGGGCATAAAACCAGGAAAAAAAACCATTTATGTCATCTCTCCAGATATTCCTGTCTCTATCTCCTCCATGGCTCCCTCTCCTCCCCCTCCCCCTCCAGTGTGGCTATTTGCCAGGAGTGATGAATGCTGTAGAGCCCCGAGATCGCATCTGTAGCACCGAGACGAAGCTCCGCCTTTCATCCCCATCTCATTCATTCCTGATTGAATGAAAGAAAGTTGCAATCCAGAAAAAATTACTTTTACCTTTAGGTAGTACTGGTCAATGAAATTTATTGCCACTTTGTCATTTACAGTGCTTGTTTCCAGACATTGCTTCTCTTCCAGTTTTGCTCTGCTTACTGAAGGAAAGAAGGCAGTAGGAATAATTTCCCTCTCAACAGCAGCAAAGGTATACCTAGGAAAGAAGAAACAGCAGCATCTGTAAAGGAACAAGGTGCTAGTGTGCTATCTCCATTCCAAAAATTGAATTTCTTTATCACTTATTCTTTTCAGACCATGGCAAGGGAGTACACGATAACCCTTTACAATGTAGAATAGAATAGAATAGAATAGAATAGAATAGAATAGAATAGAATTCTTTATTGACCAAGTGTGATTGGACACACAAAGAATTTGTCTTTGGTGCATATGTTCTCAGTGTACATAAAGGAAAAATATACATTCATCAAGAATCATAACATACAACACTTAGTGATAGTCATAGGCTACTAATAAGCAATCAAACCATACTAGGAAACAAATAAAACAATATAAATTGTAAAGATACAAGTAATGTGGGAATATAGTCATGTGGGAAAAGATAGGCACTAGGAAGTGTTATTCTAGTAGTAGAGGAATAATAGAAATACCGTCTTAGTAAATAAGATTACAGTGTTGTGGAAATTAGTTATTTAGCATGGCATTCAGGAAAAAAGTCTCCTTGTGTCTTATTGCTCTGGTGTGCAGTGCTTTTGAGGGTAAAAGTTGAAACAATTTATGTCCAGGATGTGAAGGGTCTGCAGATATTTTCACAGCCCTCTTTTTGACTCGTGCAGCATACATGCAGTATACTAGTGCAGTATAACGGGGTTAATTAACCCAATTTTGTAGAATTCAGCAAACAAAAAACAAAAAAAAGCAGATTCTTCATTACTGATTACAGTCTATGCCATTGGGACTGCAAAAATCCAGACAGCCAATAGATGGCAAGAAAGTTGCTTGCATCTCCTGGTCATCATTTCCTGGTCCCTGGATTTTTTGCAGACCAGATATGGCAGACCTAACTTTCATGGCTGCCAGCCTGGGAATGCTGTGAAAATTATAAGGCAACCATAAACTAACCAGCGCTGTCCAAGCAATGCAAAATAGCATAGAATCAGTGTGTTGCCTCTTCCCCTGTTCGTTTGGTTGTTTGTTTATGAAGGCACCTCCCTCCGTCATAGAGAGACTCTTAGAAAATATCAAACCACAAAAGAAGTAGATAAAATGCAAAAGGCAAGTATGAATTAAAAACCCGATTTTTTAAAAAAGTCACCGAAACTTAATTAAAATATATTGGGGAGGAGGCTTTCAAAGCGCTAAAGAGCCCCATGGCTGCATACTGCTACGCATGGCGGCCCAGCCATGTTTTTACACCTTTCTGGGAAAGCCAGGAGAATGGGGGCCTGCCTCACTTTGGGGAGGGGGAATGTAGAGTGTTCCACAGGGGAGGGGCAAAAGCCCTGCCAGTTGGAATTCTGTCTGATGGGATCTGCAACATATTTTCCCCCTCCTTGATCAGGTGGGATGGGCTGATGTAATGGCTGGTATAACTGCATGAATCCCCTCCCCAATCCAAGCAGCTGCTATAATGAAGATTCTCTAAACCAGTGGTCCCCAACCTTTTTTGTACCAGGGACCAGTTTCACACAGAAACACTTTTTCAAGGACTGGCAAAATCAATTCTTTCCCAATAGTAAAGGGCTTCTTGACTATTTCTTTACTAAAAACATATTTTTATATATATTTTAATCATGATTATTCATTCTTTGCGGCCTGGTACAAAATGATCCACAGACCGGTACCGGTCCGAGGCCCGGTGGTTGGGGACCCCTGCTCTAAACCATTCTCTCTCTCTTTAAATTCCCACTTTAAACTCCACTGAAATCATAAGAGAGGATGCTTCCATTCAGCTTGGGTAGAAATTGAACTGGTGATCTGGGGAGATTATAAGGATCAGAGTAGAGGTGGTATTCAGCAGGTTCTGACCAGTTCTGGAGAACCGGTAGTGGAAATTTTGAGTAGTTCAGAGAACTGGCAAATACCACCTCCGACTGGCCCCACCTCCATCTATATTCTCTGCCACCTGAGTCCCAGCTGATTGGTTGGGTCTTCTCATGTTGCCCTATAGAGGAGAATGGAGCTTGAAAGCAGGCTAGTGGGGTGGGGAGGGAAGTGGGATTTTGCAATAGCCTTCCCTTGCCATGCCCACCAAGCCATGCCACGCCCATGAAACCATGCCCATAGAACCGGTAGTAAAAAAATTTGAATCCCATCACTGGATCAGATGGAGTGTGAGCGACCAGTAGGGGTAGGAAAAAACAAGATGGAAAAAAAGTTAATTGGTGTAATGGCCGTAGTTGGATCGACTGCAAGATAATTAGAGGATAAACAGCTCTTTGTATGCTAGTCATATTTTATCAGGATTAAAAAAGAGAGAACAAAATGTTGCATTCTTCTATTTTGTGGAAAGTTATACAATTTATACAAGCATGCTTTTTTATATACCTTCGCTGTCTGGATGGTAGAGGAACACCAAGGAGGGTTGGTGTAGCAGAAGTAGGAATGAAAGAATTGAGGAGGGGGTGAAAAGGGGCATTAGCCAAGAATCCCTACAAAGCCACAAGCAAACTAAATCCAACTCCCCACCCCACCTCGAGTACCTTTGACATTTATCTAGCTCTAACCAGGTGCTGAGTGTTAGTGGAGAAGATTCCTGTGCATAAGCTTTAAGCAATAGATCAGTTTAGTTTAACCTTCACATGTGGTCCTGGTCTTTTATGCCTGGCAGATGGTCATGATCATGCAATGAAACCTTCACACCTTTTTTAGACATGTTGCCTGCAGGATATATGTAAAAAAAAGGAGATGGGTTTCAGCCATGCAGTTCTGGCCCCCATCTTTACTTTTTTTAAAAAAAATCCCCTTTTTATTACCTTTTTTAAGGACATCCCTGCCCAGGTTTAAATGCATTTGGTGAAACAGATGGGAAATAACCCTCCCACCAATTGAAGAGAACTTGGCTGTCACTCAAGTTACAATTATGGTTCATGGTGAGGAGCAAAAGGAAAAATTGCAACACAGTTTTATTCCTATCAGAAATGGGAGAGACCAGTGGTTTATTGGGATGTGCTGAGTTCATATGATTAAAGTCAATCCATTTCCAGTTATCATCTGTTTTTCCTTTACAGGGCAAAATCTGCTAATGTCTAACATTTAGTTGAATCTTCTTTGATGCTTTCTCAAGGTCTGTAGCGTTTCTGCACACACACAAAAAGGAAAACCTAGTTATCCAAGAGATTTGTCAAATCTTGTTCCAGAAGCCAAAATCTTGTTTCTGCTAGCTGAGGTTTAGCATCTGTATTCTCTATCAGCATCCCAGTAATTCATGTAATGAGCTTATTTATGAGTCATACACAAGAGCTTGCTTGGTTAACAATTCATTCTTATTTCTCTTGTTTTTTTTTTCCCCAGTGCAACCTTCTCCAAATGGATTTATGACTGCAATGCTGAAAAGAAGCTGTTTAGAAACTGGAAGTGTTTCTAAATGCTTCCATCAGTGATATGGTGACGATGGTAACATCTGCATCCATCATCCAATTTTCACAAACTCTAAAACCCAAATCGGGAACTTCATGACTAAGACAAGGACTTTATCTAGGAACATCTATACTAGTATATCTCTATAATTTCTTGCTCCACTGACATGCTAGTTAGAACTGATGAGTTTGAAGTCTAAAACAGTTGAAATCCAAACCATGTCCTCTCTTTTGGGTATGTGGAAGTATTCAACTGCATAAAAGAGAACATGCAAGTTTTTTTGGCAAGATTATTTGGAAGTCATTGCCTTCTTTCTAGACCTGAGAGAGTAAGTGACACAAAGACACCCATATGGCTTCAAGCCTAGAGTGAGACTAGAACTCATGGTTGCTGGGGTTTCTGATCTGTCCCTTTAACTATTACTCTAAACTCATTCTCTATCCTATTACCTTTCCAAGGATCTTCAAACTTGGCAAGTTTAAGACTTGTGAACTTCAACTCCCAGAATTTCTGAGTTAACATGACTGGAGGAGGAATTCTGGGAGTTGAAGTCCACAAGTCTTAAACTTGCCAAGTTTGAAGACCCTTGTTCTAAAGGCCCGGTCCCACTGGCCGACGGACGCAAAACGTATGCATAAAGAACACAGCGGACGAGCAAAATTTCAGGGATGGCTCCATCCGTTGTCATCCACTTCAAAAAGTGGTGAAAATTTGCATAAACAGAATGGAAAGGAATGGAAAAGAACGGACGTGGATAGCAGGGATGTTAAATGGATGTTCATCAGAAGCCTAGCAGATGACAGCGGATGGAAGGGGATGACAACTCCGAAGGGGTTCCGGGGGATAATTTTGAAGCGGACGCATAGCAGATGAAGCGGATGCATCACGTACGCCTAAAGGAAAGAAAGGGGATGCCGCGCGGATGTAGATCAGATGCAAACTGTTCACTGCGCATCCTATCTATTTCCGTGCTACTAATGATGTATATACATTCCATGTACCTTTTCTTTCCTCTCTCTTTCCGTTTTCAGCTGCAGTGGATATGAGTTGCGAGGATGCCCAGAGGATGCAGAGAGGATACAGCTGATGTTTAACGGATGATAAATGGACATAGAACATTTGTTGCTCGTATGTCGTGGATTTACATCGTATATGGCGGAAAGTTCATCCGTTCACAAAGTTTTGTGCAGCTCAAAACTTTTTGTGCGGATGAAATCGCAGTGGATGGATGCTCGACGGATGGAGCGTATGAAACACGTATGCAACGAGTACACAACGGATGCATAGCGTTTTCCAACGGATGGAAAGCTTTTTTTAACGTTTTACATCCTCTTTGCATCCGTAAGTGCAGTGGGACCGGGCCTTTATCTAATGAGGTATTTGAGACACTAAACATTGAGATCTTATAGAGGATTTAACATTCAGCAGAAAACAGACGAGCCTTATTGAATCCCAGGGACATGTCCAGAAAAATTCAGGTGGTAGCAAGTGAATAGCAAATGGAACCATAATTCAGTAACAAACTTCTGATACTTGCCATCTGTGACTTGAGAATTGAGGAATAAAAAATGGGCATTAGGAAATATTTCAGGGATATACTAACTAACTTTACGTTCCCATGGAGCCACAACAGAATATTTGTCTGTATGATTGTAGGCTGCCTGGTTCCTCACATTTGATTTAGTATTAATATTAGGTGTTTAGCCATCTGTGCTTCTGAAGAGTTGTCTCATCATTGCCAATTCAAGAGAGCTTTCCGAGTTCCACACATACCATAGATAAGAGCAGGCTAACACAACACCAGAGAAACACATTTTTGTGACTGTGTAGCAGAGTCCCTTAGCTAAGGAAATAAATGCATTCTATCGTGTATAATTTTCCATCTCTTTCTATGGATTTCTTTCTTTTTTAATGGATTTTGACCTACTCAACTCAACAGAATCAGATGGCCTTGATTTAGTAGAAGAAAAGTTGATGGCAGGTGATGCTATGAATTGCACCTACCCAGAACCCTCATTGCCTTCATGAATCATGGGAGAAATAGCAGAAAAGGTGACAGAATAACAAAGTCCTAAGCTCAAAAATATTAATTTGTAATATTGATTATCAATTTATTCATTAGTTGATTCTGCAAATATAGAGAATAGTTCATGAATGACATGAGTGAAAGCTGGTCAATCAAGATAACAACTTGTGACTTTCTTTCAGGAACAGTTTCTATCTCTGAAATGACTCAAACTTAGCCCTTTACTGCAATGCTTCTCCAACTTGGCAACATTAAAATGGGTAGCCTTCAACTCCCAGGCTGGCTGAGGGAATTCTGGGAGTTGAAGTCCACCCATCTTAAAGTGAAGAAACATTACTTTACTGTGTCACTTTATTTGGTTTTCTTTATGATTTTGTTTTTCCAGCAATGCAAAGATAGTCATCTTTTGAACTTTTCAACTGGAGTAGTTGTCCCAGCTCTAATTAAAGGTGCATTGAATGGTAGCCTGTGGGGCAAAAATTCAATTACCTACATATAGAATTGGAATCTGTTTTGTTAAAGAATGGCATTTCCCCCCACATTTCATATAGAAAGGCCAGGATCTTTTTAATTCAATAACTGACGGCCCTGAAAAATAGAACTGCCAACATACATGCAGACATACATATGAAGGGAGAGAGAGGGAGGGAGGGAGGAGGGAAAAGGTGAGTGAGAGAGTGAGGGTAGGAGAGAGATAGACTGGAGCTCAAATTGAGACACCTTATTAAAACTTTATAAAATGTGCACAGAAACAGAAAGCATATGCACAAACACACACACACACACACACACACATATCTTTGTATCTTCTCTGTGAAACTTCCTACTAATTAGGCCTCTATATTTGGCTAGGGGAAAAAATGGGAAATTTATGCACTGGTTTAAAACAAACTCAGAAATGTGTAACTGATACCTCTGTAAACATAAGGACAACCTAATAGTGTAACTGATACATTTACCTTATTATCCTGACAATGGGCTCTATTATATAGAATTTAATACTAACTAGGACTGAACCAAATAAACACAGCATTTCATGAATATTTTGATACTTAGATTGGATGTAGGTGGGTGGTTTAAAGCATTCCATTGTGACGCCTGTGAAATAAGGGCATATTCCTTTATATTCCCATTTCATTCTCCCTGAAATCCTCAAATTTTAGATATGCTGCCAGGAGATTGTGAGTTCTGATCCTGCCTTAGCCATGAAAGCCAGCTGGGTGACTTTGAGCCAGTCACTCTCTCTCAGACCAACCCACCTCACAGCCTTGTTGTAGTGAAGATAATAAAAGCAAGAAGGAACATTATGTATGTGTGATGACCCGGGGCATGACACAAAAATAACCAAGTCACAAAAATAGAAGAAAGTCCCTTTAATGCCTACAACTTGAGCCCAATGTCCAATTATCCTCAGCTGGATATTGAACTCTTAAAGAAAACAGTTTATGGAGGGAGTAAATGCAGTCTGCACCCGAAATAAAGTTAATTCGAAACAAAAAAAAAAAAAACCAACACAAANAAAAAAAAAAAAAAAAAACCAACACAAACCACACTGAAGGAATTACTACTGCAGGGAAGGATGATTAATTGCAGACTTCTCCCAGATAACGCAGCAACCGGTTGGGAGGAAGCCAAGACACAGATAAGCTCTGACAAGAATGCACATTTTGCTTCCAGCAACTTTGCCATGCGCAGTTTGTCCTTTTAAACAGTCCTCCTAACTGCAACCCATGAAGGGGATCAGGAACCCTTCCTCCCACATAGACTACGCCACTTACATTTCTCCCTTATCCACTCCTCCCTGCGTGCCCATGGGTGAAGAGGGGATGGGACTGGGTTTTCCTCTGAATGCTCATCTGGCCTGTGCCCTTCCCCAATTTCCTCCACAACCACCTGAGCCACACTCCCACTCCCTGTCAGCTGTTCCATCTCTCCCTTGGAGTCAGACTCCAACAGGGGCATGACAGCAAGTTTGCCCCCTTGAGTTACTTAAAAAGTCCTAAAGGTAGGATAAAAACAATATAATATTGTAAATAAATAAATCTAAAATGTGTTTTCTAGTTGGCCACGATTGTCAACAGAACTCAGGAATGCTGTTGTTTTTTTTTAAATCTACTGCACCTTTGATGCCATGTGTCCTCCTCTTCACTATATCTCTGCCTCAGTGATATGGACCATTCTGGCTAAGTCAGAGTTCCCCAACCCATGGGACCACAACTGGTTCATGGCCTGTTAGGAACTGGGCCACACAAGCAGCAGGAAAGCAAGCAAAGCTCCAACTGCACATCTATGTTCATTTATTTATTTATTTATTTATTTATTTGTTTGTTTGTTTGTCAAACATGTACAAGATAACAAGTATAAGTATGAACATAAATATGAACAAAGGAAGTAAATACAGATAAATTGGGACAGTAAGACAGGGACAGGAGGCACACTGGTGCACTTATGTATGCCCTCTTTAAGGACCACTTAAGAATGAGGTGAGGTCCATGGTAGACAGTTTGAGGTTGAAACTGTGAGGGTTTGAGGCTGTAACAATGGAGTTGGGTAAAGTATTCCAGGCGTTGGCCACTCTATTGCTAAAGTCATTTCCGCAATCGAGTTTGACGCAATTTGCCTTGAGTTTATTATATCAATTGTTTTCCCATGTATTATTGTGGTTGAAGTTGAAGAAGTCGTTGACAGACAAGATGCTGTAGCTGGGAAATTTGTATATTTTGCTTAGATCAGACTGCAGGAGGTGCAGTTCCAGATTGTCCAGGCCCAAAATTTCGAGGCTGGAGGCAGACTGAATTCTATTGTGAGTAGAGGAGTAGATGTTGTATGTACAAAACCATTCCCCCCCCCTCCATACCGCCCTCACCACCCGGTCTGTGGAAGACAATTTTTCTTCCAAAGCCGGTCCCTGAAGCCTGAAAGGTTGGGGGCCGCTGGTCTAAGTGGAGATCAAAGATTGAATCCTGCTGCCTATCTAAAATGGAAGTGACAGGTTCCATTTTAGAACCTGTCTAAAATGGAACCTAAATGGAAGTGGGATAGCCAGTCTTGCTACTTTTGTAATCTAAGCTGTACTGTGTCATAAAAGCAGGTTCCCTAATACAGGCACAAAGTCAACTTTAAATACCTTGAAAAGTCTTCGTTATGAAAGTTGCTCAGCAGGCTTACCCGGCAACTGATAACTCAAGGAAAAATGTCTGCATATTTGTGCTTCAAACACACACATGCACAGCATTGGATGAATGATAAAAAAATCAGTAGCAGGTTTATGAATAACTATTCTGAGTCGGAGTTTGCTATTTCCATTGACCCTCCTAATACCTTACTGTACACTTTTTACAGATGGTGGTTACTATTCTTGTCATGGCAAAGAGACTCACAGCGCAGGATGCTTCAGTTAGTTTATATTAGGTGGTTGTGTTTTAAGTACCGTGTGTATTTTTATTTCCTCTTTTCAACAGTAGGTTAGCTCTAGCGTAAACATTCCTGGGCAATAGAGCCAAAGCAGACTCAGTTGAAATCTATATTAGCAATTAAGTTACAGACAATCTGCTTGAGCATTTAATGCCAATATAAAGTTACAAAGGATTATGATGACCCCAATCAATCCTGTTTTGTAGAACAGCTAATGTATTGATAAAGAAAAGTTGGCTAAACAGGGAGCAATTTTTTCTACCATGCTACTGAATTGTCAATAAAGCCTTGTTTTTTCTTTTAAATTTCAATCCAATTAAATACCACATCTTGCCAATAAAGGCACGTAAGGATGTTGTAGTTATAAAGATTTTGGCAGTGAATTCACAGTGGAAACATATTTCCTATCCTTGTAGATGTGTGGAACATTTTCCTCCTTTCCTGACCAGAAGAAATACTTCAAGTTTCAAACTACTGAGATGTGGAGCCCTTGACTAAGTCAATAAATTGTTCTCCCTCTTTTATCAAGACTTCTACATAGCTAATCAAACAGAAAATTGTCTGGTAATGTCAAGGTGAACATCTCCAGAAGAAGCAACTTCTAAGCAAGAAGTTGAACTAAGTGCCCTGTAAGTTCTCTTCAGGTGATAATTCAATGATTTTAATCAAACCAATGGAATTGCTCTCTGGTTTCTCTCCCCAAGCAATGGTGATCCATTTTCTCACCTCTTCAAATACTCCTACATATCCTTTCACACATATTCTTACAAAAAACCCTACAGCTTTGTTTTAAATCTCAGATTCACATTTTCCAGAAAATGCACCTTTTTCCTGGAAACCCAACTGCACTAAAATTGCCGTCTTATTTCCCCAAGACAATCTTACCACTAACTCATAGTTTTCTATCATATCTCCATTTTGAAAAGGCATTTTCAACTTATTCATATTTCCTGCCAATCTATAGTATTTTCTTTGTCCTTTGCATGTATTGTAATCAACATGTTTTCAAAGTGTGGCACCCTTGAATTTGGCATCTTCTCATCTTTCTCATCTTTCCTACTACCTTTTCCAATTGGTAGCTATGATTTATCACTTGTTATTGTATGTTATGATTACTGATATTAACTACGATATATGACCTATCACTTTGTTTTTTGTGTGTACACTGAGAGTGTATGCACCAAAGACAAATTCCTTGTGT
This sequence comes from Laticauda laticaudata, assembly GCA_004320025.1. Classification (NCBI taxonomy): domain Eukaryota; kingdom Metazoa; phylum Chordata; class Lepidosauria; order Squamata; family Elapidae; genus Laticauda; species Laticauda laticaudata. The sequence goes on along the minus strand of BHFT01001011.1, from coordinate 18,475 downwards.
GTCCAATCATACTTGGCCAATAAAGGATTCTCTTCTTTTCTCTACTCTACTCTTCCCTTCTCTGAGCTTTGCTGTTTCATGGCTAAAGAAAGGTTTTATTTATTTACGGTTATATTGTAATCTCTTAATAGTAGAAGATGCTTGCTTCTTTCTTCAGATAGAATTATGATGCCATAACATTTGATATTGTTACACTCAATATCAATCAGTCCAACAGCAGGCCTCATACACAACTTTTCAGTCAATGTTACTGACATGCTGGAATATCTAAACTGAGTGCCGTGTATTTTGGATGGAAACAGCTCTTGAAAGAAATAAGGAATGAACAGAAGGGTTCGTATTCCTCACTACAGTTTTTTGGAAAACGAATACTGTGATATATTTGCCCTCCTTGAAAATTGTAAAAATAAATATGGCTGCTGATGTTGCCATGGCTGGGTACCTTTCAAGATCTCAAGACTTCAGAGGGCAATCATAATCCTGCAAACACTAGTGCAGTGTTTCTCAACCTTGCCAACTTTAAGGCATTGGACTTCAACTCCCACAATTCCCCAGCCAGAATTCCTTGATGCCCCCATAGTCATGCCTTCAGTTAGGTAACAATATGCTCTGGAAGTCTATAGTGACTTAAAGGGGCACCTCATTAGGTAGGTAAGTCATTCATTCATTTACCAGAATATGGTAAGCCAGTTTTGCTTGTAGACAATTGTGTTCTCTTCACTGATGATGTAAAGCTATTCAACATCACAGACAATATTTGCTACCTTCAAAAAGACCTTGACTATGTATCAAAATGGTCAAACAAATGGCAACTTCAGATCTCAACAAATAAATGCTCTGTCTTACATATTGACAAAAATAATCCGAAAATAAAATACAAGCTGAATAGTCAAGACCTTGTTGATGATCCAAACTCTGTCAAGGATCTTGGAGTACTCATGCTCCATCTCTAATGATGCTATAGTGCTAGAGCTCACTGTAACTACATAGCCAAAAATGGCATTAAGAGTTGATTAAACTTCATCCTATGTAGTTTTTCTCTGGTAATATTAGCACTATACTAAAAACATTTCCTAGACCCAATACTCCGACATTGACAGCTGCATGCAGTCTGAAACCCCACATTACATATCTGATATTAACCCAACAGTTGAAAAAACATCCAGAAAATATTTCACAAGAAGAGTTATCCCAGCTTCCTCTACCTCCAGTTGTAAATACCTTATGCCAGCCGGACTTTGATCACTCTAGATCTAGAGAACCTAGAAAGGACGATGCTTCGGGTCCAGATTGCTAGTATAGGATACAAAATCAAACATGCAGATGTCCTCGCTATCTGTCAATGAAGTACTGTTCAGCCTTCAAGCATAACAGACTGCAAGATAGCAAACAATAGATAAGCATAACTCAGGTTAAATAGCACGCAAACGTTGATTTCAGGAAAGACGACTTTTCAGCAACAGAGTGTCATGGGTTCTGGAGATACTCTAACCTGATCTGGTGTTTCGTTGCCCAAACTCTCCAAAAAACTTTAATCTTAGACTGTCTACTATTACCTCACACCTTTCCTAAGAGGTCTGCAGGGCAGCATGCATAAGCGCACCAATGTACTTGAACCAGTTCCCTGTCCTATTGGTTTCTTTTTTTTTTCTTATATGTATCCATGTATTGCATTAACTATGTTTTTCCCTAGTACATATTTATCTGTTAGCAGTTGACATGACAAATCAAATAAATCAAATAAATGAATAGTTAGAGACCTTCCTGCTCATCCTATACGATGGGATCCTGTTCTTTTACAACCACTGGATGTAACAGCAGCAGAAAAAGGAAAACATTTCCCCCTGTTCCAATTTCGCTCATGAATAATTGATTGCGAGGACTGTTTTATGTATGTGCCAATGATCATTTTGACATTGACACTTTTATCATCAAGGTATATCTACCACTGGGCTTCATCAAGAAACCTCAGGAACCCAGTATCAAAACGATGGGTCCATCTGTTTTAAAAACAGCCTGATTGAAGTTCTGTGGAGCTCTCCAGCCTCGTTGGCTTCCAGGCATGAAGGCTAGCAGATTGTTTTACAGATTAAGTCACATTAAAATGCCTAGAGATATCAAGGCTTGAGCCCATAATAAGTCTTGAACTTGGCAGCTAAGAGGCTTAAAGCTAAATGCTGTTATTGATCTCTAGTCGAGCAAAGGCAAGCCGTATTAGCTAAGGAAGGTTTCTTAACCAATAGCCTAGAAAAAAAAACTACAGATATTTCCTGAAACATAGTTAAAACTTCCAGGTCATTTAAGGGACTTGGCTACCAGAAGATGATTTCTGACTGCTCTTGCTTTCTTCTATGCCAATGTTGCCTCTCATCCTCCTTCCTATGTGCCATGTTCTGGATGATAAGTCTATTAAGAATCCCATACCAGAATTCTAACCCAAAATGTTGGAAATGTAAATGAGTTGACAGTATCTTATCACATGTGCTGGTTGTGCCCCAAGGCTAGGACTTACTGGACTAAAATTAAAGATTGGATACAAGAAATTACGGGACACCAAATGGAATTCAAACCAGAGCTCTACCTACTGAGGACAATCAAAAAACAATATCTGAAAAAGATAAACTATATAATACTACACATACTGACAGCAGCCAGAATAGCACACATGCAATTGTGGAAAGAGAATAAAGTCCCAATGGAAGAATTAATTTTACAAAAAATAGCAGACTGTGCAAAAATGGAAATGCTCACACTAAAAATAAGGGAAAAGAAGAATCTGACTATTACTCAGTTTGGCACAGATGGTACATATGGCTAGAAAAGAAAAATAAGAATGGATAAAGATGACTGTATAGAAGAAACCTCAAGAAAGTAATACATAGATAGGTAGAAAGATAAAATAAAGATAGATAATAAATAAGAATTGTAAATAAAGACAAAAACTACTAAGAGTATGTACGAATAAATGATGGAAATATGGATTAATACAGAGTGTTGATGCAAACACTGTCGAAAATGTAATTAAGATGTGCACTGGTGGAAAACAATAAAATTATTTGGAAAAAAAAGAAACCCATAACCATCTGGACAGATCTACTTAGTATCCTTCTGAGAGAATGGCAACAGTTATGTCAAGAATACCCATTCATTCTTGAGTCTAGGAAATGCACACAACACCACAGTATGTGGCTGAGTGAGAAGTGACTTGATGTGTATGTATCAAATGCGGAAATGTTGGAACTGTGGTTTCTATGTTGATGTGATACTCTCATGCAAATTGCTATAAAATGTGTTAATCCCACAACCCATCCTTCACTGAACACTTCTAGAAGCAACTATGCAAATAGTTCAGCTAAGCAGTAATCAGAAATGTGGCTCCGCTATTCACACATCCATTGAGAATAGCATTGTATACACTTCCACAAAGCATAACAGGTCTGAAAACTGTGAGACAGATTTGTTCCCCACATCAGCTCATCTAAGTCTTAAATAATTGACCAATTTCTTACCAGATGCGTGCTACACAGCTAATTTGTTGAGCTTAAAGTGACTAAACAGACCAAGAATCCAGATGTTAAGAGGCTGCAGCCTGGCATTTCATCCCTAAAAAATTGCTACTGATGTCCATAGCTGCAACTGTGGGGTAATAATATCCTTGCAAAGTTGGCGTTTTTTTTTTTATATTGTAAGTTTTAGAATCTGGCCATTCTAATTACATTCAAAGCTGTGTGCATATTCGAAAGCGCACAGATGCAATAAATGTATGTGGATCTGCCCAAGTGTATTTTTACAATGCTGGAGATAGGGTGTCTTTATGAAGGAATTTTACACACACACACACATCACATAATACGTGGAATGGTCCTAAGAAAATGACACTCTGGCATGCCTTGGTATTTCTCCACTTACTAGAGAGGAGCCAAATTGGGCATTTGGGGATCTCTTCTGTAATTCAATCCTCCTGGGACTAAACCATTTCAGAGTCACATGGTTGAATGCTCTTCCCACTCATAAAAGATCTCTGCTGCAGAAAACAGGCACACTGGGGAGAAGACTAGATTGAAGTCTTAACCTAAAGAATTTAGAGGCAATTTTCCCTTTTTGAGGACATAGTCACTGAATAGTTTCTTCTTTCTACACAGTAACTTTCTAGATATGTTTCTGGTAACCTTCTTTATTTCTCCTTGTTTAAAAGAGGCAGGGGAGTGATAAACCCTGGAAGACAAATTAGCTTTAGATGATCTTGTAACAACAGACACTTTTGCCAGTCTTTATTCCTTTAAGACCATTTGAAGTTACAATGGTGCTGGAAAAAAAATGACTTACAACCAGTTCTTGTACTTACAATGGTCACAACGCCCCAAGAGTGCCTGATCAAAATATGGGCATGTAAACTGGCATGTATTTACAATTCCTAGAGTCATGTGATTGCCATTTGTGACCTTCCCTTCCAGCGTCTGACAATCAAAGTCCTTGGAGGAACCTGGATCTGTTTTAACATTTGAATGATTCACTTAACAACTGCAATAATTTGCTTAAAACCCATGGCCAAAAATGTAAAATTGGGTGTGGCTCACTTAACAGTTTGCATAGCAATGAAAATTCTGGTACCAATTGTGGTGTAAGCTGAGGACTACCTGTGCTCGAATTTAATGCACAATAGAGAACCCAAATAGTGAACAGAATAGAGCACTGATGTAATCAAAAATTGTAGAATATTAAGTGGGTTTTGATCTACTGATGAAATATTGGATCCATCAGCAACAACATAGCATGATGTTTTCTATAAGAGTTGTGCAGTCCATATGAAATTTTGTCTTTGAATTATTTCCCATTTCAAAACAAAAAAAATATTCAAACCTTTGGCCCTGTCAAAGCTGCATTACAGACAGAATGGAACAGCTTTGGGGTAGAAATTAAGGCCCAAGAATATGACCCAAATATGCAGAATCAGAACTGATAATGTTTTAAGGTCTTGGTAATACATGTCTAAGGAGCTGAAGAAGCTTCTTGGATGAAAAGCGAAATGTGTTCAAAGAAAAAGCAAGAAGGTCCAGTTGCCTCCTGAAAAAGCACCTTTGGGACAACCATGACCTGGATGATGGAGAATCTCTACAGACTTTTAGCTGTACAATTTGGGATGAACACCTTTTGAATGGTGTGGGAGTAGGAATGGATTTCCAGAGGGGAAAAATTGCAGACTACAGGAACCATGAGCACTACTCAGGTGACCCTGAGGACACAGATCAACCTCCAAGTGCTTCAACAACCCTCTAAAACAGGGGTGTCAAACTGGCTTTCTGATGGCCAGATGTGTCATGTGCAGGCTATGCCCAACCCAGCACTGCGAAGGGGAAAAATGTCATGATACATCATGTGATGTTGTGACAGCGGGTGCAGATAGCTGGGGAGAACAAGGACTATGAAGGGCCAGGACTATCAGGGAGTAGACTGCTGCCTTTAGAGATTGTGGGGGTTGGCAGTAGTGATGAGAAGGTTCCCAAGGAGCCTGTGCCAAGTGCTCATGCATGAACGATTGCTCGGAGGAAAGCACACTTACAGCAGCACAGGTGACTTGGGATTAAGGCTGCAAGGTAATGGCCCCTCCCGCAAGAGGATAAAAGCCAGGTTTGGAAAAGCGTTATTTGCAGAAAGCAAAGAAGCTCGGAAACTCAACTGGTGGACAACTTAGTTCATGTTTGGAGAATTCTGTAAATTAGTTCTTAACTCTGGGTTTTTGGCAGCCTTGACAAACAACTTGGCAAGGCTTTCTTGTCAGAGCTAATTGTTGGAAAGCAGCCTTTTATCTGTAAAGGAACAGAATTGTGATTAAACCTTAAAAGGCGGGGGCTGCTACCTTTGTCTGTGTTTGCTCTCTGGGAACCTGGTTGGATCAGAACATGTGATGGCAAGGTGATCCCGCGAGTTTGAAATCTGTGTTCTAAAAGGATGCAAATGACCAGCTGACTGCAAGGAATATAAATCCTTCCATTCCCCACTATCCTGTCAGAAGTGAAGAAGCTTGTTGGATGAAAAGCGAAATATCCTCAAAAGAAAAAACAAGAAAGTCCAGTTGCCTCATGAAAAAGCACCTTTGGGACATCTAAAGTTGTTTTAAATTCCAATTCACAAGATGTTCTGGAAAAGGAAGCGATCCAACCCACTCAGGATAGTAGAGTCATGACTTACCATTCAGATGTTGTGCAGTTCTAAATCGTTTAATTCTGGTCTCTGTTATAAACAATACGAGGCAGATCTCATTCTGAATAAATAAAAATTCCAAGGTGACTCTTGCTGCAGCTGAACTGTTTGCTGGGGCTGTTAAACAAAAGATACAACTTGTGTATTAATTAGAAAAGTGTGAATTATGTTTCTCAATACATTATTAGCAATACATCATTGTTGAATATTTTATGGTTATTGCTAACTAGGCCTGTGTAATATTTATATTTTGCAGTGTTTTACATTTGGGACTTTTGACTCTAATGAACTTAGTAACAGATAAATCTTTTAACTACCCACTACTGTAATGGATTAAGCAACAGCTCATTGCAGATCAATTTTGCAGTCAAGGATTATGGGATTTCCAGTATGGATTTAAAGTGTTTGATAACCTATTCAGACTCCGTAGGATCTGACAATTTTGTCAAAACAATTAAATGAGTGGGATGTCACAGGCTCCACCCCTTTCATTTGTGTGTCAGTGTTACTATGGGTGTTTANAAGGGGGGGGGGGGCAGAACTTATAGTGTGATATTTAGTTCATCATTTGTTTCCTTTTACCCCTTTTTATTTGCCTTTAGGGAAAATAAGAAGAATTGTGTGAAATCAGGCCAAAGGTCTCTCTAATCTGGGTCTATCAGATGTCCTCAGGATGTTTATAAGGAGGAAATGATTACACTTCGGGCTAGCCAAGGATATTGTCAAAAAAAAAAGGCAAGATCTACACTATAATTCCACCATGGTGACACACTGGTTAGAGTGCAGTACTGCAGACTACTTCTGCTGACTGTCAGCTGCCTGCAATTTGGCAGTTCGAATCTCACCAGGTTCAAGGTTGACTTAGCCTTCCATCCTTCCGAGGTGGGTAAAATGAGGACCCAGATTGTTGGGGGCAATAGGCTGACTTTGTAAACTGCTTTGAGAGGGCTATAAAGCACTGTGAAGTGGTATATAAGTCTCAGTGGTAGTGCTATAATAGTATGACTGAAGCTCTACCTAAAGTTTATACATATATGACATCCACTTAAAAAATATGGATCCTCAATCCACATGAAGGCTTCTGAACTTTCACAGGAATATTGTCTCTATACATACTAGATATCTCAGCAAGTGAGAAAAATGGGCCTGAAATTTAAGAAAGAAATGCAAAGTTCTACACTTAGGAATCAGTAATCAGGTACACAGATTCTAAGTAGGTGATACCTAGTTTTATAATAGTAGTTGTCAATCTGGGAATGGTAATTACAAATCAGCAGCGTGTTATCATTACAGAAACAGAACATTCAGTCTTAGGCTGACTCACCAGAAGCACTGTTTCCTTATGGGGTTCACCACTCTTTATAAGAAGGGTTCAGTCTAATAGAAATAGACTGAGGAAAGGACAATGAGGATGATGAGGAGACTAGAAACCAGAGGCAGTATTTAGCAGGTTCTGACCAGTTCTGGAGAACTGGTAGCAGAAATTTTGAGTAGTTCGGAGAACCAGCAATTACCACCTCTGACCGGCCCCACCCCATCTATTCTCTGCCTCCCAGCTGATCAGCTGGGTCATCTTTTGTTGCCCTGCACAGGAGAACAGAGCTGGAAAGCAGGTTAGTGGGGTGGGGAGGGAATGGGGATTTTGCAGTAACCTTCCCTCAGGAGAAGGGAGGGAATGGAGATTTTGTAGTATCCTTCCCCTGCCATGCCCACCAAGCCACACCCCACCCGCCAAGCCATGCCCACAGAACCGGTAGTAAAATAAATTGAATCCCACCACTGCTAGAAACTAAGTTCTATTAGGAGAGATTGAAGAAAGAAGAAAGCAGCCTTAAGAATGGAACAGAATGGGAAAGAACAGAAGATGGATAAGGCAGCAGACTATAAATATTTGAAAGTTGGTCACCCAGAAGGAAAAGATTGCATCTTTCAACAGTTTATTAAGTAAAGGATTCCAGTTATAGGAAGGTAGATCCAGTTGAATATTAGGGGGAAATTAAATTAACAATGGAATCAATTATCTAAAGAATTGGTAATCTTCCCTTATCATCCTGTCTTTGGATGTTAGCTAGCTGTTAGTCAGGGGTAGTTGATTCTTGCACTGAGTGCAGTTAGATCTGATTTGAATGGTCCCTTCCAATTCTACAATTCTATAAGACCCAGATTTACCCATAATGAATCCACATAATTTCCTTTTAAAGCTGTCCAAAGTGACAGCTGTCATTAAATCTTTTGTTAGCAAATACATGATTTCGCTATTTGCTGCTTGCTCTTTTCTTTATTAATGTAAACCATACTGTATATGATTGATCTGAAGTTCTAGTTTTTAATGGAGGAAGGAAAAAAAAAACCCTTCCTTAGTAGTTTTTTCAATACAACACCTAATCTTACACAATTGTAACGTATCTTCCCCTCACCAGTTTCTGAAGCTTTGGAATTACTAAAAGTTTCTTTCACAAGTTTCTTTCAAAAGAAGTTGCTCTGGCCCTTTTATAATATTCTTTGCTCTGCATATTTCAGCATCACTTCTGAAACGACCAGAATTCCAACAGCGATGTCCTTATTGATTGGTATAAATGTTATCATATTGACACCTCTGTTTTTTTAGATTCCCAGCATGACATTTGTCCTTTTGGTTTTATCTTTATTATCTGGAAAGCACTTGATATTATCAGGAGACAATTTTATTTGGGGGGTGGGGGGGTCAAACTAAGACTACGATCAATCTCTCTTTTGAAGGGGAGGAGCTACCTTTCCTCACAAAACATTGCTTTATTCATTCATAGTAACAAAATGGACATTGTTTACAGACTGGTGAGGCATGTTGACATTTGGGGAGGGTCAAGGGCTGGAGTGTGTATAGTGATGATGCCAAGGTGCAGGTTCCTCCTCCCCCAGTCCCCAGGTTTGATTAAAAATTCAGTTTCTTTATTCCAGTTTTTTAATATATATATATATATACTGTTAGCCTCATTTTAGAATCCCCACGATGGTTTTTATGCAATTTCCATCTCAAAGTAGCAGAAAATTGTCTGAAGCATTAGACTTTTCAACCATTGCTTAATCACCAGCCTGTCTACCACAAAGAAGCCAAGGGCAGAAAGGATTGTCTTCCATGCATTGGCCAGTTCACATTTAGCTAGGTTTTAGCTGCATGAAATCATTTTAATCACACCCTTATCAATATCACTGGTCTCTGAGAGCGTGAAAAAGTATGAGAGGAACTTTGCATTGTTATGGTTGGTCACGTGATCAGCCAAATGTTAAAGACTGGATCTGGCATTTTTATTTCCCGATCGAGTCTTTCCCAGGGACCTGAGATAGGCAGACGTTGTTGTTTTGGTAGTGTTGAAACTATTGTCGCAAGATGCAAGCTGTTCCAAGTAAAACTGCAATTGATTGATGGTGATTTTGTCAATGCCTATGGTGCTCCAGTCTTAAGGGATGCGGTGGCTCAGTGGCTAAGACACTGAGCTTGTCAATCAGAAAGGTCAGCAGTTGGGCAGTTCGAGTCCCTAGCACCACATAACAGAGTGAGCTCCTGTTATTTGTCTCAGCTTTTGCCAACCTAGCAGTTCAAAAGCATGTAAAAATGCAAGTAGAAAAATAGGGATCACATTGGTGAGAAGGTAACAGTGTTACCTTCAGCATTTAGTCATGCTGGCCACATGACCATGGAGACGTCTTCGGACAGCGCTGACTCTTCAGCTTTGTAACGGAGGTGAGCACTGTCCCCTAGAGTTGGAAACGACTAGCACGTATGTGTGAGGGGAACATTTACCTTTACTTATGGTGCTCCAGTAGTTACTTCCATTTGTTTTTGGATTACACCCAAGGTAGTATTATCTTTGTTTTCTTTTGCCAGACTCATTCTATTTCTACTTCTATTTGCTGGTCTTTTTATTTTGTGATTTTCTCCAGTTCTTTATTTTCTATCCTGTTTTTTTTTCCCCAGGTACTGTCATGTATACTATTCACATTTTTGTCTATCTTATCAAAAAGTGTTAAGTCTAAGGTGTCATATGTCAATTATTTGTCTGTTTGAATTCTAAAGTCCCATAGCACTTTAGCTTCTTCCCTTTCTATTACTTTGTCTAGTTTGTGGTCCCACCAGTTCCTCCTTGCAGACGAATAGTGTATGTGTTCTATCTTTAGTACATCTTCATTGTCCTTCAGATATTCTTTCAGTTCTTTTTTCCTTGTTCAACTGTCTGGTATGCTTGCAACCTCTCATGTCTACCTATGCTTCTTTGTAAGTAGAGTCTGTCAACATAGGTGTGTGGATGAAAGATATGATAACTGCATTAATTGCATTAATTTGCTGGTCTTCCTATCCAGGGCTTCTAGTTTTGCTTGAGTCTAACCCACTATTACAACCATGTATCTAATGAATGGAGTTGCCTCAGTGTTAATTGCCTTAATTACATTTCCTGCACTGAGTTTGGACTTTAAGATATTCTTCACTCTCAGGGTGTATAACCTTTTTCTTGACTTCAAGTGTGCTTGATGTCAGCTTGAAGGATGCCCAGGTATTTGCAGCGACGATCTTCAACCAGACTCTTGATGTTATTTCCATAGGGCACCTTGATTTTTCAGTTTTCACGAGTTTTGCACTATTTTCCAATATCCTCTTTTTATTGGACCAAAGGTGCTTCTTCAAGAGGCAACTGGCTTTTCTGGTTTTTCTTTGACAACATTTCACTTCTCATCCAAGAAGCTTCTTCAGCTCAGAGCTGAAGAAAAGAAAAACTAGGACATCTGGTTGCTTCTTGAAAAAGCACCTTTGGGTCAACCCTGACCTGGATCACTGAGAATCTCTACAGACATCTTCTCGTTGGATTTGTTTTTGAATATTACATTACATATTACATTACAACAAAACATTATTTGTTTTTTTTTAACTTTGTATATATGCAACAGGTAAACAACTTTTTTTTCCTAGTAGTTTTTCTGCAGCTGCTGGTTTGGTTTGCTTAGCCAATAGATCTGAGTCCTGTGTAGCCCATTGTCACCAGATGTCCATGAACCCCAACACTTAGAACAGTCCTTGTTGACCCAAGTGACAATCAAACTGGTATGGGTTTTTGTAAATTACATCCCATAAACATTATTTATGGAAGAGACACTCTTCATCTGGTTCCTTAAATGAGACCTATCCAATATGGTTGACCCTCTGGCATAGCTCTCATCTTCCTCAGAGGACACAAGCCTCACAACCATGTCAAGGTTACGGCTCACTAGGAGATGATGATTGATGACATTGATGATGATTAGGGTACTTTCATGTGAAACCTTGGTATAACTTTAGAATTAGCTCCAGCTCATTCTGATATTAGAATTCAGCTCTTTTGTTAGGGATAGTCAATCTTGTTTGATCTTGGTTACAGTTTATTGTGATTCCAGAAAAAAAATGCCTTCCCCCCCCCCTTCTAGCCTCTATCATACAGGCAGCTGTATTTCCATTAGTAGAAATGCTTGTCTTACTGAAATTACTGACTCCAGGGACTCAGCCACCGTTATTTTTTTCCTAGCAAAAAAAATAGCCTCCTCATCATGTTTAAGACATTTCTTTGTATTGTTTAGAATTTAGACTTTAGAATATATCTGTCTTTCCCTTTCAATCATTGAAGAGTTAAAATATTTGGACAAAACAGATGGTTATAAATTTGCCATCATGCTATCATTTCGTCTTCGTAATTGGAATTATAGCATAGCAGCTGGGAAACTTCCCCTAATAGCAACAGTTCCTTTCTTTCTATATCACCACACACATGCAGGGTACATGCACTAAAAGAACTGTTTTATGTTCAGACACTTTTATTTAAATTACCATTTTCATATATGGATATGGTTTTTAACTTTCCTGATTTCTAGCTATGTCATAGGGCCGTGATGATGAACCTATGACACACTTGCCAGGGGTGGCACACAGAGCCCTCTCTGTGGGCATACCTGCCTTTGCCAGCTGCTCTTCTGGGTTCCATCATCAGACAGGTGGTCTGGGATGCATGTGCATGTGACCAGCTGATCTCTTCCAGGTTTTGTTGCATGCATGTGTGCTGGGCAGCTGGTCTGGCATGCATGCATGTGTGGCCAGCTGGTCTCTTTTGGGTTTCGTTGCACCCATGCATGCCGGCCAGCTGATCTTTGTGCGATAGAACCCGGAAGTGTCACTGGCCGCTGTGTGCATGCGCACTGGTAAACTGCTCTCTTCCGTGTTCTAGCACTCCGGTGTGCACATGCTCCAGTTTTGGCACTTGGTGTCGAAAAGGTTAACCATCACTGTCATAGGGTTTATATTTTGTTTCTGTTTCTTCATGGAATTTATCTTGACATTATGGGCATTGGCCATGATGGAAATTGACAAAATGGGATAATCCTAGACTGAAAACTGTGACTAAATCTTTCTCTTTTTTGGTGGCTCATGGGCAAAAAATTTACATAAACACTTTGGGTCAGTTCTTTGTTAATTTTAAAGCATCTGATATTTTGCAAAAAGATTTTGGATTACCTAAACAAATTGTCCAGGCAAACAACTTTTGTCTTTACAATTTGGATTTGATGCATTAGCAGTGCCTGAAATGCCTAAAGCATTAATATTATTGGGGTTGGGTGGTGGGAATGGAGATTCTATGGATAATTGGAATGAAAATTTGGGCTAGGCTGTTCTAACAAGTCAGTTGGATTTGTTGTACAATGGTACAGTTTGGGTTTCATATTAATATAATGGTTAATGTTATGCTAGGAAAAGAAATATGAATTAATAAAGATGTAAATCTGATATTAGTATCAAAGTGTGAATAACTTTGGATTTGCCGTACATGGAAGGAAGACACATGCTCAGTTTCTACATATGAATTGTTTTCTGTCACTGTCTTGGAAAGTCCAAATCAATATTACCTAGTATGATCAAGTTTTAATTATTTCTTTTTTAACAACAACTGTGTGGGGTTTTTGGTGCTTTTCATATATTTATTCCAACATGTATTTTCCCTCCCTCCTCATTGCTTTCTGTGCCTTTTCTATAATTCTAGCTACTGTGTCCCCTTTTTCTCCTTCATGCTGCATCAAGTGCCCAGGTTGGGTTGACTCCTTCCTATGACATCATTTAGATTAGTCTATACTAAGATATAAAAGCCAGCCCCCGGGAGAGACCCCAGCTTTTGACTCAGCTCCTTTCAGTCAGTATGTCTTCTGAAATCATTGGCTCCAATGGTCTTCACCAAAGGTTCTGGCAGCATTGATGGCATCTCTGCTTTCTGTTCCAGTGAGGATCCAATGGTACTTGGATGACATTTTGGAAATTACTGTCCCATCCTCCATCCAATGACGGACCCCTACAGGATCGGTCAGAGGCCAAAATATACAACCAACTTGTTGGATGCCCATACTTTCAGAGCCACAGAATTTTCCATCAACCACCAAAAGAGGGCCATTCATCTGCCCCAACACAAATTTCAACACTGGGAGCAGTCATTGGATACCACGGTCAGTGCAGTTTTTCCCTGTCCCCAGCATCGTGGAAAAGAGCCTTGCACAGAGATCATATCGCCAGAATTACCAGGTAACTATCAAAGGCTGTCCCCCTGGTTCGCTGCTGAGTCGCAAGAATTCATCGGGAAGATGGTCTGCCTGTCTATTGGCATCGTCCAAGTGGACATGCCCACTCCGGAATGCCCCAATGGTTCCTGCTTCCATAACCAACAAGCAGGACACAGACCACTCATCCAATCCAAGTCCTGCTCCACACAGCACAAACATCCGGAGATTCTTCTTCACTTGATGGCATTCATCCGCGTCAATGCTGGAGGGACTCCTGTCAGGGTCCCAGACAGGTGTAGTGAAACCAACCGAATGCCAAGCTTTCCTGGTTGGGATTCCCTATAATGCAGGGCCAGATACTTAGGGCGTTTGGTCGGTCAGGCAAGACCTTCCATAAATTTTTCGGCTCTCAGAGCATTAAGGCCTTTCAGTGCGGAAAGGACTCAGTCATTGTTAGGCACGGCTCGGTCACACGCACAAGGAACCAGTGGACTGCTCTCTGTTTCTAAATCCTGACAAGACATTATGGCCGCAAATGGGTCATATCAAACCGGCAAGTGGGGACGACGGTCCAAAGCCGTCATGAGAGAGAGCTGTACTGGGTTTGATTCATGGCAGAGAAAACACTGTTGTTGTCAATGACTCGGCAGACTACATCTCCGGGGTCGACAACTCCGCAGGCCGGACTGGGCTCAGCAGAGGCCTAATAATCCAGGTCAGAATGTCCATTCCTCTGTCTCTTATTCAGGGAACCTTTCCCTCAGATTACAGAACAGCTGGCAAGGAGTGAGCTATCTCTTCCTCCACTCCTTACAAAACAAATCCAAGTCACCGTTTGCTTCACCGAGTGTTCCTTGCAGGGAGCAGAGGCAAACCAATGGCCTCTTTCCGGTGGCTAAGATGGACCCAAAAGGTCTCCTTCTTACGCCTTTCCCCTGCTTATCCCATCATTCTTGGCAGTAATTTGGAGGATGTGCGAGGGAACAAGCGGGCTCCTACTCGCTGGCACCTCTATTGGGCCCAAGGGAGCCAAGCTGGTTATGCAGACCATGGCCAACACTAACAGTGGCTTCTCTCTTGGATTTGAGGATCCCAGCACCAATCTAATCCCACTCTCAGGGGCTCTTTCCAGCCCACGAGACCCCAGATTGTGCTCAAGCTGACCGCGCTATTGGTCACTGAAGACGGTCAGCTTAGGAAGGAGGCTGATCTTTTCAAGCAAGGGTCATCTCCTCATGGATACCTGGCTTCTTTTGCAAACTTTCTACCCAGGGTGCATCATATGATGCCACCTGGAAGCCTTTTCCGCATGTGCACTTAAGGGAGGGTCATCTCGATCCTGCTTCAGCGCGCAATTGGGCAGAGGTTCTTAGATTCCTTCAGCTATGGGGTCTTCTGGAGAAAGGTTTGGACCACCAACACTTACGCAGCAAGTTGTCGGGCCGGCTCTCCCTCAAGTCCTTTCAGTGGGCACTTCCCTCGTATATCCCAATCACGCTTCAGTCAGGAGGATTTGTCGAAAGGGGCCTCAACCTGCAATTCCACCAGTGGTTATCCACAGGATATCCTTCTCTGGAATCTCGTGTGGTCCATTAATGCTCTGAGAAGCCCCCTTGAACCGCCATAGAACTCCATTCCTTGACTCTGAGAGAGGTAGTGTTTCCCTCTTTTTCAATCAACTACTCAAGCCTCGCCGGGTTTTCGAGCTCACTGCTCTTTTCAATCGAAAGGACAGGCCCTGCCCCTTCGGTTCCTTTACATATGATGGCAATCGCAGGTTGTTTCTCTGGTCTGGACCCTCATTTATTCCAAATGTTAACATCTGGTTTTTCACAGGTTCCCTAGGACATATAGTGTTGCCTGCATTCTGCCCCTTCCGCGCACGCATGACGTTTAGAGCGGCAGGTGGCTGACGATGTAGAACTTAAGAAGGGCTCTGTAGAAATATACAATTAAAGTTCACTTCCTCCTATCAGGGAAGTTGGATTTGAGCCATGTTTGTTTCCTATCTTTCCCCTTCTCAATTGGGGCAGCAAGCAGACCTTTCTACTGTTAGCAGGTGGGTCATGGTCATTATGCATGTAAGGAGGCCTACACACAGCCGTCACTTTCCAGTCCTGACAGGATCTGATAGCAGCACTCTACGCAGAAGTGCGGCCACTTCTGCCTGCCTGGGCCAACCCAAACCATCCCTTGGAGGAGTTGTCGTGCTGCACGTGAACATCCCCAGTCTCCTTTTTCATACAACATAACACATTGGATGCTTTGCCTCGGCCACTGCAAGCCTTGCGACAGATTAGGTGCTGTCAACGATGGTTTCCCCACAGACGGTGTGATGACCGGACGAAGGACCCACCCGTGGACATGCAAGCTTTGGTAATGTCCCATTCCTGGGCTCTCAATGCTAGCATTGGAGGAGAATGGGGCATTAGTAAGAAGTTTACCATGGAATGCCCTTTTCATTCTAATGCTGCAAGAGAGGCCTCAGCCCCTATCCCTTGATTGGGTCGTCCTAAAGAGAGGGATAAGACAGTAATTTCTGTCATTTTATTTTGGGCTTTCAGAGACACCTTTCAGTCTGTCAAGTATCTTTGCCAAAGCTGGGGTCTCTCCTGGCTTTTATATTTTAGTACAGACTGAGCTATGACATCATAGGAAGGAGTCAACCCATTCTGGGCTCTCTCGCAGCATAGATAGAAAGGGTGTTCATGGTAACTTCTACCAATGCCCATTCCTGTTCAAGGAATAAGGCATTCTTCCTAAAATGTACTAAAAGGAAACATTCTTTCTCTCTAGCAGGGATTTGGTGGTGGCAGCTTTGAGAATGAGCTAATTATTGGGCATCAGTCACAGGCTATTGTTGATCAACTAAAGGCTGAAAACTGATTGGCTTATGGTCCCCTTTGTTTCAAGATCAGAAGGAAGAAAGATGACCAGTGGCCAAGTTCAGATGGATGGAGAGAAAATGGAAACCCAGAAGGTGTGGAAATGCCCAAGGAATTCATGTTACACTTGCTCAAAAAGCAAACCTAAGCATTATACCATTCATCTTATTCTCTCTATGGAAAGCCACTGTTGTTTTGGGCACTGAGGAACCCATTTAGCCAGTAGGACCTAAACTGTATATTTCAGGACATATGTCTAATGTGAATAATAAGTATTTGGCTTTTTTTCAGAATTGAAAGAAAATCATACAAAGACTTGAGTGAATTATGCAAACCTCTGTATATCAATACAACCATACCTTGGTGCTCCAGAATTTTTATATTTTTTGAAAAAAAACCCTTCTTTAGAATTTTGCAGTATCGTATTGTCTCTATTAAAATAGTCATATAAGTATTTCCCAGGCAGGTATACACACACACACATACACACACACACACACAACCAGCATTCTTGGAGAAGGACATTCCTGTCTCTTATGCATAAAACATGTATGCATATTCATCTAAAACATTTGGAAAAAAATGTACCAGTTATAATTAGCATGTTTTGTGCATCTATTTTCTTTGCTATTAAATAACAAATGTGTAGTAACCATAGCAACAGAAACCATCACATGGTACTGGTGCTATTTTGGGGATAACATAAGTACCTTTCTTAAAGAAGCATTCACACCTCTGAGCTATAAATTTTAATAATTTTTAAGAAGAATATCTGATGTGAACAGTTTTATTCTTTGCATTGTGATAATTTACTTACCTGGAAGTAAATGCCCTTGATTTAAATGTCACTTACTTCTGAGTAGACACATATAATATGCTGTGTTATGAAAACTGCATTGAGGGATGCTGTTATGTCCCTTTCTTATCCATCAACACCTTCTCCCTCCTTGCTTTTAATTTATTTTTAAGGGGTTTGGGAGAAGAAAGAGGATGAGAAAAAAGAAAGTGAAAAATACTTTTGAGAAACAAAAATGTGTGTGCCTGCATGTCTTTAAATCATGCTTTGTAGCAATACAATTACCAGATGGTTGCAAGGATACAGGCAGAGGCAGGAATTCTTGGACCATATTAAAAGGGCAAAATTAACTGACAGGCTTTACATAATTTAAATATTTTGCTGTACCCCATTTGCATAATCTGCATTTCTCTTTAAAATAGGATGGAGAAGTTCTGCAAGAGAACAAGAACAGTCAACTCTATGGTGAGCAACATGGCTGAACATTTTAACACCAAGAGCTAAACTTGAATAGAAACCATGCATTCCCTTTGCTCATATATGAACAGGATTTGGAGCTGTGGTGGTGCAGTGGTTAGAATGCAGTGTTGCAGGCTAACTCTGCCCATAGCCAGGAGTTTGATTCTGATGAGGCTCAAGGTTGACTCAGCCAGCCATCCTTCCAAGGTCAGTAAAAGGAGGACCCGGATTGTTGAGGGAAATATACTGACATTTGTAAACCATTCATAGAGTGCTGAAAAGCACTACAGAGTGGTATATAAGTCTCAGTGCTATTGTTTTGGAATGCACCAAAGAAGACCATGGAAGGTGGAGCTTTGGTAAATATAATATATTGATATTATATTTTTTATATATAGATTTTTTATGTATAGAATATATTTTTTATATATAGATTTTTTGAATATTTTTTATATATAGATTTTTTTTCTTAAGTTTTCGCGGGTACTTACATGTATGGTATTCAGCTTTGTTCAGGTATTATCCCACATCATTGTAGTTGTGCTTTTAAAGTTGTAGCAATGTTTCAGCAGAATCTCATCTGCCATCATCA
>BHFT01001009.1:0-49763 GCA_004320025.1 Laticauda laticaudata | reverse complement strand
TAGAACAACTGAAAATGGAACTTTAAAAGTAAAAGAAGATGCACAAGGAGGGAGAGGTTCTTTGCTGTCAATATTTCAATTCTTAAGAAATGGAGATTTGGAACTATGAGAAACAAACAAAAAACGGCCTGCCAGGAAACAAGACTGGACAAAGAAGAACCATCTTTAATGAACAATCTTTAATTTTATGTGTGGAAAAAAAAGGAAAGGTGAAAGAGAATGAAAAGTTGTAAGATTGGAAAAACCAACCCCAAAAAAGAATAGCTTGAAAAATAAGTAAAAAATATTAGAAAGCAACAGAAGAGAGAAATAGCAGAAGAAGAGAATTAGAAGTAGAGAGACAAGGGGGTTAAAAGGAGGGAGGGAGAAAGAGAAGGAGGTAAAAAGAAAGGAAAAGAAGTTATAAAGGACAGAAACAAGATATTAGAGAAAACAGGCCTATTTTAGAGATTAATGGCCTAAAAATTAATTGAAAAAGGGCATTCTGCAAAGGTGCATTAAGACAGTATTGTTATATTAGAAACAGAAATAATTTTAGAAAAATTATAAAACAATTGTATGATTCAAAATGATGAATTAAAATAGTTATCATAATTTAGTGGATGTGTTTAATAAATAAATATAATAAAATGAATATCAATGATTTATAAAACAAAGTGAAGAGAAATAAGGCAAAATTAATTATTGGGAAAGATTATAAGGTTCTCCAAGGAAGTATGATATTTTATTGAAAAGAAAATGTTAAAGATGCAAAGCATTTAATGAATATTAATGATATTAACTGAATTGGAATTGAAAATTTGAGGGTTTTAATTACATATATTATAATCCTTTTTTTAAAGAATATAGTGTGTATTTTTAAGAAATGTACAAGCAGATTCGATTGAAGTTATGTGTATTTGTATTATATTGAATGTTATAACCCTAAGGATATACATGACAGTTAAATAAGAGCTTGAATGGATAAATATAAAAAGATATAAAGGTGTCATAACTCCAATTTAGTAACACACGAGAAATTTGTTTATGAGAAAAGATAATATTGAAATTGAAACAGAACAGACAAAAAGTATAAAATAATGATTGAACTGAATGAGATCATCAAAATAAAGTGAAGAAAAATTAAAGAGGAGAAAAACTATATAGAAAATGCAAAATAGTAATAAGATATGGAATAAAGAACACAAAAATTGAGCATTGAAAATTGAGTTTGTGTCTGTAATAAAAGGAAGTTGTAACCCAGAACCATGCTATTTTCAAAAAAGATGTTTTACTTGTATTTTGTGTGTGTGAAAACCCAAATAAAACTTGAAAAAAAGAAAGAAATACAATGAGCCTATAGCTTCTCAGGAATGTCAGTTTCAATAAGATAACTTGTGTGGCAAGTATTAATAATGTATTTTATGTATATGAGAAGATGTAGTGCAGCAGATGGATCAATTCAATGCCATAATCATTGACCATTTTGATGAGACTGATCAGTTGTTATTAGTTTTTTCCCCTAATTCAGCAAAAAGAGCCTAATAATATTAACTACATTGGTATATGAAATTGAAATAAATGATTGAAATAGAATAAATGGTAGATGTTCAAATATAAGAATGTATGTCATATTTTTGCTTTACACTACATTATGAAACCTAAAACTGGTTAGAATATAAAACTTGCAACTGAATCCAATTCTTACATTCACTTCTCAGTTTCAGAAACCATAGAGACATGGACAGATATAATTATATAATCATAATTACCCATATAATGGTTTAAGGTTAAATGAAAATAAAAAAACCCAGAAGATGAACAGTCATACACAAATGTTGATTGCTGTTGTACTACAAACTGCTCTGAAATGGCTAATGTGGAAGTTTTTTCTGAAAGAAGACACATGAATGCAGAAATAAAAATATTACCAATATACAGAGCTTGAATAATTTTACTCATAATTCAGGAGATATAGGGTCTTAATATTACATTCCTTTTCATTTGAATGATTCCCATATACATCTAAAAATAAGTTGAAATATAGGGAAATAATCAGATGATTGTATTATTAGTCTTTTTAACAGTTCAGGGCATATTATATAAAACACTTAACATATCAAAAGAATCATCATCCTCATCATCATCATTGGAATACCTTGCCCTGTTTTGGGAAAAAGAGCCTCTTATTATAAAGCACCAGAATGTTACTTTTCAACCAGGCTGTAAAAGTGAAGTACCTTCAATCATTTGAAGCCTGATTTATGGAGTGCTCTTCTTTCAGAAAATGGAGAAAGTAGTCAGATTGTATTTTACAGACACTGTAAAAAGCATTTACTGTTATTGTTTCTAGAGAGCTTGTGAAACAAACTTTCAATTGTTCTGCATGTATTGTGCAATTGTTTTTTTTTTAACTCACATGGATTGCTACTTAGCACTATCTATCAATAAAGTTATTTTATTCTCTGAATGCCAGATTTATTTTTGGTGAAATAAATGTTCCTACTATCCGTAGTTGCTCAGAAAAATAATGGACATCTAAGGTCTTTAATCACATGGTCCCAAAGAATAGCTTTTTAATAACCTTCTCTCTCTCTCTTTTTTTAAATCTGGATTTGTTAGCCCTAACCAGTCAGCATTTTCATTTTTTTTCTTTTTTTCAAGTAGCATTTGTTTTCTGAAGTTGACAAGTATTCAGGTTTGAACCTTCATTGCTTTGAGTCAAAGTTTGACTTCCAGCTACAGGGAAAAGTGTCCACATGAAATGCAAAAGGGATAAAGCTATATATTTCTCCTCTCTTGATAAATGAATTATGTGGAAAAAAAAGTGAGAAAAATAAATCATCATCTTTCTCACTAAAAACAGAAAATGGTCAATTTGTTAATACAATCACAACTGTTAAAGTATATGAAAAGTCAGCCTTTAATAAAATACTCCATGATACTGATGACTGGGCAATTAGTTGGGTGAAACAGAAAGTGGGCAAAAAAAACTTTCCTCATCAACTGTTTTCAGAACCACACAGGATCACATAATGAATTTGCCACCTTTCAAGTACAGGAAGCATTTTTGTCTCTCTGCCCTTAGATTTCTCATGCTGACCTTTTGTGTCACCTATCCTTAACTCAATCTTGTAGGTTCAGAAAAAGTCAGACATGGTGGCTTTCTGCCATGGTGAGAGTGACAAGCACTTTATCAGGGTTTAATTAGATTTTCTTCTTTACAACCAAGAACTCAATATCCCTTTCATAAAATACTCTCTTTGATAACATGAGTCTGCTGAGGCCCAAGAGAGCTCCAGAAGTGCAGCTCACCTCTTGTCTACCAGCATTAAAGCATCAAAGTCAAGCATCAGTAACACAGTAAAGTAGATTTGTAAAGAAAAGTAGATTTCATGTGAATCAAGTCTATTTCATTTATAACTAACAATTGGTACATAGATTTTGTCAATTAAATCATCGTTCCTTAGGCTGGCCACATCATTGGATAAACCTTCTGTTCCATTAGTGTATCTCACCAGAACTGTGAAATGTTTTCAGGTAGTTGCACAGAGAAAGATAAAGCTGACAAAAATAATGTTAGGATTATCTTTTATCGCAACTAGAGGACTGTATCACTAGAATCAAAAGAAATCAGTAGCTTAGTACAGCTGTGAGCTGAAAGGAAACATCCTGAGTTGCAAAAACAACTGTAAAAGGAACAGGTAGCTTTCTTCCATTACATTGTTTACCCTTTTTATATGGTTTCCTCCTCAAAAAGAAAAAAAAAACATGGAGACAGGTTTCATAATTATGCTAAAAGTACATATTTTTCAGATAAAGGTTTTATCTTCAAAATAAACTACAAAAAACATTGACGTTTCTGTTGACCTCTGCAGTTGCAAAACTGGAAAATAGGTATGTGTGAAATTATGGAGCATTTCTTTTCTTTATCTTATCCTTCTGAATCCCCATCTTAGAAACTGAAGTCTTGCTCCCTATGCATCAATACTTGTTCTTTCTGTGTAGGAAAATAATGTTTCATAAATATGAAACATTATTTCATTCTCATGACACCCATATCATATGAAAAAGTTGATCAATGGTGACTTGCTAAGTGTCCTATGACACTTAGTGATAGGAATTGGTGTGTAGAAGGTTTTCCTCTTGTTTAACGTGATAATTGGTGCATTCAGTCTTTATCTGGTGGAATAAATTTTTGTATCGGCTTTTGAAATTGGCAATGTGATTTGTTTTTCCACCAGAGTGATCTTTTTGGATTGAAGTTTCCTTATTGTTATTGGTAATCTGTTTTTTTTTCTGATTTTGGGAGTTGTTAATGGTACATACAGTTTGATAATATTTTGACTTCAAGTAAAAATATGTTGTCATGGTCTTCAATAGTATTGCATCCAGTGAAAAGAGATTGCCAATCAAGGGATGAGAGATTGTTGTCTATAAGATCATAGTTGCCTTTTATGAAGTTATAATATATACGTCATTGTGATGATTTTTGTGTGGGCGTATGTTGAGACAAAAGTCAATCAAATTGTGGTCACTGCTGGAAAAGGGTTCTTTAGTTTGTATTCTGTAAATTAAATTCAAACTATTACAGAAGATGAGATCGAGGCAGTTGTTTAGTCTAGTGTTGTTGGTTACTAGTTGTTCCAGTCCCAGATTTGTAACAGCATTGTAGAAGGTTGCGTGTATGGGTTCAGTTGTACATTCATTTAGGGTCCAGTCAATATGAGGTAGATTGAAGTCACCAAAAAAGATAAAAGCGTGTGGGCAGGATGCTGCCCATGTTAGTAGTGTATTTAGCTTGTTTACATGTTCGATGTCATAATCAGGTGCTCTGTAACATAGTAAGAATNTTACTGATAATAAATTAAATTTCAGTTTAGGTACATATAACATAGTTAAATGTTCATTTATACAAGAACAATATGCAGTACCTTCACCTGATGCTTTCATCTCCCATCCATTTGCCAAAGATACATGTTGCTTACTTGTGGACATCGTTACAAACCTCTCTCTATTTTTAGTAATGCACTGCAATGCTCCACTATCAACAACCCACAAATCATGGTCTATAGTTGAATTGCTAGACATAGCTAAACTAACATTCTTCTTAGCCTTCTGGTTCTTACCAGTATTTTGTTGTTTTCCCTTCCTACAAAATTTAGCTATACGTCCCTTAGCCCCACAAGAAAAACATTTCCTAACAGTATAGGCAGTTGAACACAAAACCTCTTCTTGTGGTTGCTCCTTCCTCAGTTGGTCCCTATCCAGTTGTCTTCTTGCTTCTTCTAACAACCTTCCAGTTATGTCAAACAATGTCTTTGGTCAGGATTTTCAGTGAAGATACATAATCATCATAACTTTCATCCAATCAGGAAAGAATGATGTAAACTTGATGCAGCTCTGAAAACATCAGTTCCTTTTCATGTAGCTCTTGAAAAGTTCTTTTCATGAAGTTTACATGAGCTAACTTATCTCCACCTTTCAGAAGACGTGCTCTAAAACAATTTACGTGTAAGATGTATGTGTGCACCTACACTGTCACGAACATAAATCCTCTTCAAATTCTCCCAAAGCTTAGCAGCAGATTCTTCTCCACGACTAGCTGCTGGTCACTCAGTGTTAGTTCAATTATACAAAGAGCTCATTCGTTGATCCATTTGAAGTTAGCTAACTTCTTGGAATCGTCCTCATCATCTGGATCCCAAGCATTTACAACCAGTGGATCCTGAACTGCAGCCCATAACCCTTCTCTACACAGAAGTAGACTGTACTTCATAGACCAGGAAACATAGTTTGTTCCACCCAACCGGTTTACCAGTGATAGATTTGTTGACAGGTCTTGTGCCACTTTTACCAGGATAGTAACCCACAATTAAACAGTAAACAGCTGTCTGTATACAGTACTGTGCATTCATACCAACTTTCAGTTTTTTGAGCCAGGTATAGCCTGGGCCCATAACCAGTGTTGAGGTAATTCCCCGTTAAGAGAATGAGCGCGCACAGAGAGACGTAGTGAGAGTAGTGAAGAATAATACATAACGAGCACACAGATATACTGTATAGTAAAATGTAGGTTTTTACTTCCAGTAAACGGTTAAGCAAAGTTCAACAAACAGTCCAAGTCATTCACGGTTAAAGCAGTCAGTTTTCAGTCCAGGAATAATCCAAATCAAAGTCTAGTATCAAAAACAGTTCATAAATAGACTCACATCAAATCCAAGAATAACGATGATCAGTAATAGTCAATAGGGAAATGCAGGAATGGCAACACTCTCAGCAACAACAGAACAGAAACAACCCAGGTTTCTAGCTCCATTTAATGGCCCTTTGAGGAACCACATCCAATCACAATTTTAGCATTCCCTTAAAGAGACAGTATTAAAATGTCTATCCTGGTTTATATATTTCTAACCCAAATGTTAGGTGATTTACACTCCTAACAATTACGAATATTTAGTAAAAGAGAGCAAATACTGTATCTTTTCAATGCATTTTCCCATGGTGCTGAGACTTCATTTCCTTTATATATCATTTATGAATTTTTATATTACCAATAGCAGGACATTGAATACTATAATATCAGCACACGTTAGTGCAAGGCATCCCCTGTAAAAGAAATGAACAGCTAAAAAAGAACCAACCCTACAAGGGAATCATCACCCAATTGTAGATGGTATTGAGTCTAGATCTGTGAAACTCTTATTTAGTTTTATCAGTTACTTGACAATATCCACCAACTGGAATCAGCTTCAAAAAGCACAAACCTGGCCTGAAATCACACAAACATGGTTTATTTGGTTTTTGCTCAGTGATTTGTCAATATAAACATTATGGTTTGTAAACAATGATTTATAACTAAATGTGTGGTGTGACTCCAACTAAATGTGGGTTATTTGGAAAAGAACGGTTAAGCAAATAAGAATCTTGCATGAAATGAAAACAAATGTATCTCAGAGCACATTGTAAAAGATTTTGGTTTTATAACTGTGTTGAATTCAGTTCTTTCACACAGAAATCTGTTCCTATCCTAGAATCCCAAGTGTTCTTCATTTCATTTAGCTTGGAAAAAATATTGAAAGATGGTATAATTAAAAAATAAAACTGTGTTGAAGAACTATTACATGTTACATTGCCTTATCTTAGTTTATCTTAACAACCTTCTATGAAATACTACTATATCTACATTTTTCTTTGAAAATATGAAGAGAAATTACAAAGAGAAAGTACAAAATGTTCAGTTGCCAATTTGTATTACTCTATTGAATCAGACCAAGTATTTTTACGTATCATAGTATCTGGATGGAGCAGCATTGACTGATATTTGTATCAATTAATGATAGCACTGTTCTCTTTGACTCTTTCAGACCACAGATCAGAACATTTATATGGCCATCCAACTCACTCCCAGTGACTCCAGATGGTTTATAAGGATAAAACTCCAATAAAAAAAAACACAAAAAAACAATAATCCCCCACTACTCCCCTGGCGACAGCATCAAATGAGCCATTTGATGGGCTCCATATCACTTTGGGATCTGTTGGGTACCCCAGAACAATTTTTGCTATAATCATACTTCTACTACAAATATATCATATGCAGTTATGTATGTAGATTATGAGGAAGAAATATTAATATTTCTGCCATGCTCAAGAGGTGTATTTTGCCTTTGATCTTAATAAAAGCCCAGAAATCATTCATCGTAGCAAAAAGTTCTTGTAGCCATTCAAAAAGCACTGCTTCTTAGGAATAGTTATAATATTTTATCTCATTGTTTTTGCAATTTTTAAACAAATTATTCATTCCAACAATATTTTCAAAATAGGGAACAGTTAAAATCATTTGTAAATGCCAAATAACTCACAAACTGGTGATGACGATGGATGGAATCCATCCATAAAAAAGAAAATATTTTACAATTTCTGAAATGTTAATGCTGGTATTCTACATTAAAATTGAGCAGATTGTTTGGCCATCACCTTAATAGATGATACCAGAAGACCAAAGACTTGGAACGATACATTTAGGCCATTGATTCCAGTTCCTTTCTTAATGCAGGGATCCAAATTAAAGCTTTCTAAATAGATTCCATCCAATGGAATAACACTTCTCTCAGCAATTGGTTCCACCATCTAGCTATTCTTATTATTAAGGCATCAGTTCTGGTATGCCTTCCTATAACTTTTATCCATTATATGGTATTCTGGACTTTTCAATAATATAGATAACTGATCTTTGATTTCTATGTGGCATTTCAGATATTTGATGAATGCAAGCCACTACTGAAACAAATTACTAAGAAAATTTCAGGAATTTGTTCAGGTAGTTTCTGAGAATCAGACATTATTATTCATGTGCTTTGGAAGTCATTTATCTGTTTATTCTGCCTTCACTTCCTCTTCTGCCATAACACACTACTATTCCAGGTGTTTTTTTTGCACAAGTAGCATTACCAGGTCAGCTGTTCCATCCTACCTCCGTCTATTATTTATGTTTTTGAAATGAATAATTTTATAGTTATCTCTGTTAAATTTCAATGTTACTTTGATCTATTTCTCTAATTAATGAAGATTATTACTTTTACCACCCCAAAATATTGAAGGTTATATGACCCAGAACTGAACCTTAGGGTATTCTACTCAATGTATTGATCTCTTTTTAAGTACAGTAAGTGCCCCAAGAAAACCATTTTGGAGAATCTACGTATGCAAATGGACAAGACATAATTTTTCTTTTAGATAAGTAATATATCTCTTGAAATAACCATATCACAAGGCAAGTTTATGCATATGCTTCAACTATAAAGACTGCTTTTAACTCTCTTGTGTAATTTAGTCTTAAAGATTAGTAGCTCTTCTATATTCACTAATGCAAAATCTACAATAGTTTCTCACAGGTGAAAACCATCTCTCTGATTTAAAAGAATTCATCTTTTAATGAAGTCTCCAAGGACCTGATAACTAGATTTTACAACAAAAAAATATAATACTTGTAATTTAAAACCAGAGAAGGAATAACATGGGACAAATGTGTGAAGGTAGCAAGCAAGTTGATATGTACCAGATTCAGATTAGCTTCTGTTTATCATATGGGAAAAGTTTAGGAACCACAGTCTTTGCCATAACAGATTAATGACTGATCCCTTCTACTAGAGCAGGGGTGTCAAGCTCAAGGCCTGGGGACCAGATCTGGCCCTTGAGGCTACCTTGGAAACAGTAAAGGACCAGCCTGCAGTGCCTCTGCCAGCAGAAACAGCTTGGGAGGGCCGCAGGCAGCCATCCTGATGTCCATTTTCACTGGCAGGGGGTTGCAGGAGACCATTGCAGCTGAAAACGGAGGATGTGAGAGCCATGAGTGGACCTCCTGAGCTCTGTTTTTGCTGGCAGAGGGTTGCAAGAGACTATCAGAGCCAAAAAGGGAGCTTGGAAGCCCATTTTTGCTGGCAGAGCATTCAGAACACCACACGCATCCCCGACACGAGTGACGTCAAGCTGGCCGTGCCCACCCTGGCCATGCCCATCCTGACTCCCAAGGGACTCCTGATGTATCCCTCACTAAAATCAAGTTTGACACCCCTGTACTAGAGGCTGGAGAGAATGTAAACATTATAACAAATAATGAGATTAGAGAATACATGTGTAGTATGTCCATTTCACTGAAAATTATGAGATGCAAAGTGTGCAACCATGAAGACATCATTGTAAAATAATTTACTGATGAAAATCAGACCACAATTAGTCTAAATTAAGAGGCTGGTTCAAAGGACACCAGACTCCCAATTGTAGGATAAAACCCCTATTTTAGTAATTTTCATGAATAAAGGAACATTGGTCACAATATGAATTAATGTAGTATACAAGTCACTGTAAATACTTAATAAGTCTAATGCATTTATAATCCTCTAAAGAAAGATTTCTAAAGCATAAGATCTGGAGAAGGCAAATTGTGTCTGAAGATGATATGTACAGAGGAAAAGTTAGTTTTCAAAGTAGATCATCATGATGTAAGATGAGTGCTTCTTAAAATTGACATACGCTTTATTTATTTTTCAATCGCCACTGAACAAGGGTTCTAAACTTTCTGGGTGATGAACACATTGTGAGTTTTAGAAAGTTTATAAGCATTTTCAAAAACAGTTGCCTTATATAATCTCCAATTATAAAACAAGGTTTTATCAAAATGTTAACTGTTGAAGATTAGGCACACTTTGAAAATAGCAGTGGAAGTGATTCAAATTTTATGCAATACCACTTTAAATTCAAATTCATTAAGTAAGGCTTCTTCTATAATAGTTACTTTAAAACAGGGGTAGAAGAACTATGGCTCTTTTATGACTTGTGGACTTCAACTCTTAGAATTCCTAAGTCAGTATGGGTTTAAGCTACCTGAGCCACCTCTGCTTTAAAAAGTAGAATACATTAGTTAGAGAGCTAATGCTTTAAAGAAGTATGTATTTTTTAAGATTTGCACAGAATTCTGAAAAAAATATTGCTCTAGTGAATAACAGAAAGATGTTGTGTTGGTGCTTGTATGAAACCTAAAATATTTCTTTGGAAATATTTTGAAGTATGTTATTTACGGCTCTGCAGCTCCTTCTCCTTCCTCTCTTTACCATCAGTTTTCTTCTATCTGCTATTTAGGGTAAGTTAATGCGGGGGTCCTCAAACCCCCAGTCCATGGACTGGCACCAGGTTGTGGCATGCTAGCACCTGGGCCACACAAACAAGCAAAGCCCTACCCATGGGATGCAAGCAGCACGCAAAACTATGTCCCCTTTGGTCCACAGAAAAACCTTTAAATAGAAATTTAACTTGTGTGTGCATATGTCTGTATGTGTATTTATATCTAAGAATGTATGTATGCAAATGTATGCAAAGAAATTAACTGTATATATGCCTTTAAAAGCAATTTCTCAGTCTGCTCATAAGATGTTTATTGAACAACATTGTAAGCAAGTTCTGCAAATGGGTGGTGCCAGTCTTAAATAGATTTTTAATATAGTTTTAATATAGATTTTTTAAAGCAAAACAAATCCACTTTCTTCTGTACAAAGGAAGGTGCTTTGCCTTATTGCTAGATAATATTGTTTGAATACCATATAAATTTTGATTGTTGATCTTTTGGGAATGAGTGCCATTCCAATTGACTTAGTAATTCTGAGTTATTGTGTTAAAGAGGATGGAGTTTCTCAAGGGACCCACTAACTAGCCCAGATTCCTAGTTTCCCAGTTTTAAAGTAACAAATGGCACAAATCTCTAACCATTGCAGAAATTGTACAGGAATTATTCCACCCAAGTAAGCTTTGTTCTCATCTTTCAGTAAATTTAGCCAACTCATTTCATTTACACTTGATTATTTAATGTAAGTTGAGAGATAAGTGCAGAATTGCTATTTATTTCTGGAATTGATATTTGATTTTGAACCCAAATATTCTCTTTATAGAAAGAAACTAATGAATCAGAACTTTATCCAGCTCTGAACGCCAGATAGCACCAATGACAGTTTCATGCCCTTTCTGTTTTGAATTTTGTTTTATGCTATTTAAGATTTTTGCTTATTCTCTAAGGGAATGGAGATTCCTGCCTAAAGATAAAGGCCACACTGCAGAAGGAAGTATATATACAAAGATATATACACAAAACTTATACACAGTGTATTATTTTTTTTTTAGTAAAAGTGAAGAGCTTTATTTATATTTGTTTTGTTGGTGAAAGACGGATAGAAATGAGACCTACTGATAAGCAGTATTTCTGAAAAGTTGGGGGAAAGCAAAGTAAGAATTAAGGCCTGTCCCACTGCATTTACGGATGCAAAGAAGATGTAAAACGTTTAAAAAAGCTTGCCATCCATTGGAAAACGCTATGCATCCATTGTGTACTCATTGCATACGTTTTCATACGCTCTATTCCATATCGAGCATCCATCCACTGCAATTTCATCCCGGCCAGAAGTTATGAGCTGCACAAACTTGTGAACGATGAACTTTCCGCTGTACCGTGTATGAGTTAAATCCGCCTACATACGAGCAACAAATGTTCTATGTCCATTTATCATCGTTAAACGCTCCGCTGTATCCTCTCTGCATCCTCTGCGGCATCCTCGTAACTCACATCCATTGCAGCTGAAAACGGAAAGAGGGAGGAAAACAAAGGGTACACGGGAACGTCTACACAGTGTTCGTAACACGGAACAATAGAAAGAAATGCCAGTGAACGTTTGCATCGATATACATCCATTGCAGCATCCCCCTTTCTTTCCTTTAAGCGTACATGATGCATCCCGCTTCATCCCTCTATGCTGTCCACTTCAAATTATTTCCCATGAACCCTCCTTCGGAGGTGTCATCTACTTCCATCCGCTAGGCTTCCTATGTACATCACGTTTTAACATCCCCGCTACATTACTACCACACGTCCATTCTTTTCCATTTTTCCATTCTGTTTATTGCAAATTTTTGCCACTTTTTGGAGCGGATGACAACGGATGGAGCCACCCCCGAAATTTTGCTCGTCCGCTGTGTCCTTTATGCATACATTTTACGTCCATTGGCCAGTGGGACCAGGCCTTTAAATAAAATGTTGAAGTTGCTCCACTTAGTAAGACTGAGGCTAATTCTCAGGCAATAAATTTTAAGAAACACTATCTACATATATATTTTAGAATGGCAAATGAACAAAATATGAAAATAACAATATCTTTGTTTTTATGCCCTTCCTATTTTAAGATACTTCTTTCCATCTGGAATGTGAAAAGTCCTGTTTATTTAACATCTAACATCTCAAAAAGGCTAAGGGATTTATGCTGCACGGTGGCTTTGACATATTGATTTTTCTCAGTGAGAGGAAAGAGGATAAACCTACTGTTGAAATAACCTTTTCTTTTTCAGGCAGGATCTTCCTTATCATAAGTTCTTACCGTAGTCACATTTATCTCTCCTCCATGCTATAAAAATCAATTTCCTTTGTTGCCTGGGACTCCTAACATTGTGTTTCAGAAAATATTTGTGGACCTGAGATTTATCCCTATGATATTATCACACTTTTGCAAATCCCTGATAAGTCTGGTGGCATATTAAAGTTATGGTGACATGTTAGCATTAACGTTTGGGTATCTGAATTTTTTACAATAAAGTCGACGAAAAAATGCTTTACTTTGCCATTATTATTGTTGTTGTTGTTGTTATTATTATTCTAATAGCAACAGTTTGACCGCTCTTTGAGAATTCTCTTGAAATTTTATTCAGTTTTCATTCATATTTCAGACAGTGAAACAGCTGAAAGGAAGCTATAAAGAAGCTCTAATTCTAATAGGCTTCAGGGAACAGCACTCCAAACTATATCCAATATCATATATTATTGGATATAGTTTGGAGTGCTTCTTGCCCATGGAAATATACCTGATACAGTTTTTAAAATCTCCCTCTCTGCCCACATATATGGATTTGAATTCCTGTAATTCCCAGCACTGGTTATACTTGCTGGGAACCTTGGCAAGCAAGTTGGGGAGGCTGTCTTATTATAGCATTATCTCATTAACCTGCAGAAATAGATTTGACTGGCAAAAACTACAATTTAGGTATACTCTTTGTAGCTTATTTTAATCAGCCACTTGACTGGGATTGCCACTCCTTTGTTGTACACAACCCTTCTTGGAAATGCAGCTTACAATAAATACATGGTGTTGCTCAATGCTTAGGATCTGAAGGATGTTTCAGAATGCATGCACTTGTCTGCAATCTGTTAAAGCAATTGCTGCATTTCCCAAGATGGTACAGCTTTGTATAATAACAGTTTTGCTTCTGGATAATCCTGGGAAAAAAGAATTTGGTTTTTGAAGTTGAAGATTCATATTACTTTCATGGGCCCATGTACTTCAAAGCAAAATTTTGCCTTTAAATCTGAAATACTACATAAAGCAGGAATCTAAGTTGTACAATTCTCATCCTAACAGTAACTAACAGTAAGAGTTGCCATAATAATTGGAACAACCCAACCCAAGAGAAGTTCCAAAATGAGCAGATGAGAAGGAAGGTCAGATAGGACTAACATTATAATTTTTTATTTGTTTCTATTGAATGCAATTAAAAAATAACCAATGCATGTCAGAGTGCTAATACTACCTCAGGACATTTTTTGTAATTAACTCATACAAGCAAACTATGGAACTATGGGAGCTGTTCTTTTAAGAAATGTCTCCATGTCATCTTGGAAGATACTCCCCCAGAACAACCTCCAAATGAAGGTTAGGCAGGGGATTACTTTTTAATTGTGTTGTACAGTGGAATGGTTTCCTAAAATGGCTTGCTTGGCATTCACACTGCTATCTGTTTTGCCTTCTCTTTTCACAGTTCCTTTAAAGTTGAATGCTTTCATTCTGAAAGCCATCCTAAGTTTGGTTTAATGATCCCTCCTCATTTTTTCTCTTTACTAATTATTGGTTAGAAGATAAGTAAATAAATGAACAACCAACCCACTATCTGCAAACCTTTGGTCTGCTCTTTTATACAGTGCTTTAACTATAAATGAAGCAGAAGGAGTAGCAGCCTTCCAAACTTTTATCAGCTGAAATTCAAAATTTAAAATAGCTTCATTGCTCCCAAAGCCTCTGCTCTCTGAATCAGCTACACAATGATACAATTTCCTTAAGTTACAGTAATTTGTTTTTGGCAAGTTTTGCACTGCTCTAAGACAGTCTTTTTTAAAAAGATGTGTTGTGATTTATCCTCTACTAATCCAAAAAAAAAAAAAAGAGGGAAGTTTTNCCAAAAAAAAAAAAAAGAGGGAAGTTTTGGCATCATTCCCCATCTTTGATGTTTCAGAAACCCTCAAACTTCCTTTGCTGAATATTTGTTAAGTATGTTCAAAGGCCCTGATGGCCTTTCATAACGCTTTAAAAATTTGGCTGTGTACCTGGGCCTGAGGCTCTTCATTTGTTGAGGGCTTGTTTCTTGGCTTTACCAGGTTAACTGGGTTGCTGTATGCATGTATTTTTGGATATTTCTATTGCTTTAATTATTTTAACTGTTTTATAATATTTATATGCAATACTATTTATAACTATTTATAGCTAGTTTACAATTGAAAGCCTCCAAGAATTACTTGGCTGAGATGGGCGATCATCGAAATCAAACAGAATAAATGAATGGATGGATGGATGAATATATGAATGAATGAAAATTTTGTCATGTTTTAAGATATTTTGGGCCTCCACTCCCATCTTTCCAATAGCCTACTAGTGAACTTCTCACCACATATGATCTAATACATATCGATTTTACAGAAGACATCGTTGAAAAAGCACTGTGCAATCTAAAACAATCCCTATCTATTGGACCGGATGGAATATGTGCCTACTTCTTAAAAAACCTATCCACTGCCATAGCCGAACCTCTAAGCATAATCTTTGAAAAAACTTTCAGGAGCAACTCCTTGCCAAAACTATGGTCACAAATCACAGTCATCCCCATCTTCAAAACAGGAGACCTCAGCCTAGTTGAAAATTACAGACCAATCTCCTTGTGCTGCGTCACCTGTAAAGTCATGGAATCAATTATTAACCAATCCATTATCTTCCGCCTAGAGACAAACAACCTACTCTCTAATAAACAATTTGGTTTCAGAAAAAACTATCTTGTAATTTGCCAACCTCTTACACTGCAAAACATTTGGACTACCACAACTTGAATCAGGGCAAAGCAATAGAACAATTCTTCATAGATTTCTTGTAAAACCTTTGAGTTCAGTGTGTACACGACAAACTACTCTTAAAACTAACATCTTAGTGTGGTCTCTCTGCGTCAACCTACATAACTGGATAGAGCCTCTCTGTCAAACAGAAAACAAGCAAGAGTTGCTGACCATCCCTATCAAAATTCTGCCAATACAACATGCTCAAACGTGTGTCCCCCAACGGCAGTGTTTATGGCACAACTACCTCTTCACACATACTCTACACTAAAGAACCTCTGCTATCATGATCATAACTGAGAGCAACTTTGCATTCACTATCCTTCGCCATGATGTGATCAGCTATTTCAACACCAACAATACTATACTACCCTCACTAAAAAGAATCCGTTGACTATGTATTCAGAATGGTCAATCAAATGGCCAACTTCAAAGTCTCAACAAATAAATGCTCTGTCTTACTATTCGGCAGAAAAATCAGAAAATAAATACACTAAATAGTCAAGACCTTGTTGAGGATCCAAACTTTGTCAAGGACCTTTGGAGTCTCCATCTCTAATGAATTAAAGTGCTGAGTCCATGTAACTACATATGCCAAAAAGGCATTAGAGTTATTATTATCCTATAGTTCTTCTCTCGCGTATATCACACCTACTAACTAGAGCATATAAAACATTTGCTAGCACCTATTACTTGAATACAGCCTCATCAGTTTGGAACCCATATCATATATCCAATATTAACACAATGAAAAGTCCAGAATATTTCACAAGAGAGTTCTCGCACTCCTCTACTCATTGCCAGAACACCAAGTCTGCCACCGAGACTTGAACTCAGACCTCGAAACTTAAACGTACGCCGACCTCCAGTACTGATCTAAATGTAGTATATAAAATCATACATTGCATATGTCTCCTATGTTCTGCAAATAAATATTTCAGCTTCAATCATAACTAATACACCAAGAGCACACATGACTACAAACTCGGTTAACTGCAACCAAACTTGACTGAAGAAAATACGACTTCAGCCAACAGGTGGTCAATGCTTTAGGAATACTCTGCCGGACTCTGTGGTTTCTTCCCCAAACCTCAAAAACTTTAACCTTAGACTGTCTACTATTGACCTCACCCCCTTCCTAACAGGCCTGTAGGGGGCATGCATAAGCATACCAATCGTGCCTACTGTCCCTGTCCTATTGTTTTATATTTTTCTTATAAGTATTTATCTCATGCAAGTTTCACATTCTTGCATTCTTTCCTTAAATTTCTTCAAGCCACTCCCAGTTTTGAAATCCCCGAAGGAGAAAACATGGATACTTCACCTATGAGAATATGGGAAATGTAGGAATTTGAAAACCACTGAAACTGTTTAAAGGCTGCTCTAAGTTTTCATTATTTTTCAAGATTCTGACAAAAAAAAACCCCAGATCTTCAATACTTATACATTATGCTCCTCCTTTTCTGGGTAAGCAATATGCAAATGGCTAGTGGTGCACCATTTAGTTCATTTGTATTATGAAAAATTATCTTTCATCAAAATGTGTATTTTTCAATATAATCATAAAAATAGCGAAACATTCCAAAAGTGGTATCTTCTTAGAGAATCAGTTTAAAACAAGGAATGATGAAGAGGAATAATTCCTCTGTTCATTCATTGTTATTAATTTAAACAACTTAAAGGAATTCACAAAGTTTTCCTGAGGTGCAGGACTGGAATTTGGATGGAAAGATGGCCTTTATATGGTCAGTTATTGATTCAATGCTTTTAAAATAGCTTATTTATTTAAAACACATACCAAGAACCCAGAACAGACAATTCTGTTATAATGAGGAATTCAGATATTCTTTCTTAGCATAGAAATTTTTTAAAAAGAGAAGCTTTCACACTTATGGACAGTAGTATCTACAAACCAGTGGTGAATGGACCATTAAAATTATATCTGCAGAGACCATGTTCTTATAATACTGAGCTGGTCTCTTTAAATACCATGTAAAATCACAGTAATATTCTTGTTATGAAAATATGAGGTAATACACAGTGGACAGAAGATCTCTAAATGATATGGTCTAAGGCTACCTAAGCTCTTCCCATAATTAAAAAATGGGGGGGGGGAAATTAAACAATCTTTGTCATTAAGTGCTGGTAATTAAAACCATTAGCTTTCTTCCTTTAAAATCCAACACACTTATTTCTTTGTTAGAGCGGATGAACATTAAGTCTCCAATTATACCCTAAAGGAGATGTTGCTTAAGTACAGCATTATTATGTTATTTTTCAGCACTTTATCATATTCGTGACTCCCCCCATCCCACCTATCCTGCAGGAAAAAAAGCATTACAATTAAGCTGGTAAACTCTCTGTTACAGAAAATTTTGAGGAGAAGCATCTTGATTTTGGTTTTCAAGCAGCTGTTCTGAAAATATAAACATAATACATTATTTTTTTCTCCATTCCACTTTCTCCCCAAATAGGCCACAATGATTTTTTTTTCTGTTTAGATAATTCATTTGGTGCCTCCACAGAGAACACAAGCCAATCATCAGTTATACCATTATAAAGATTCTTTATGAATTTAAATGCTATAGCAATCCATAATTTTATTAGTTAAAAATACATTTCTTGGCTCAAAAGCAATTAAGAGAAATGCAGTGCAAGTTTCTGAAGCACCTTTAAAAGATAAATATGATTTTTTTACATTTTGAAAACTACATTTGAAAATTAAATTATACAGCTCATTTTACATCTATAGCTTAGGCTACCTATCCTCTTAATTATACTTTAATATAGTTTTCATTACATTTAAAACCTTTTTATAATAGCAACCTTAAGTCACAGGTAATTGTAAATTATATATATTTGCATGAAAACCTAGCTTGTTTTATATTGCAAGCCTGCAAGAATTGTTTCTGGGCATTCTCTTTCCTTCACTGTTGACAAGAGGAAGCAAGTATGATGAATAGTATGCAAAGAAGATGCTGAAATAACTAAGGAGTAAGAAAGTATAGAATGTATAGACTGACAAAGGAGGAAAAAGGGAGATTTCAGCTAAACCTGCCTAATTTTAAATAATCTGTCAGAAGAATTGAATGATGGGAAAATGATTTGGAAGAGGCACAAAGTATATTGTGAGATTTCAGTGTTGCCATGCATCTATTTACACCTCTTACTTTCTTTAAGTACATTAAGTAAACATTAAAATTTTGTTATATATATTTATTTTTATTTACTTGATGCCTAATAATAACTTTTTAATGCTAAATTACTCAAAGTTTGTACTTCTATATTTATGTACATGTTATTTGCTTTTCCTCTTTGTCCAGGATCCCCTTGAATAAAGATCTACACAGAGAGAGGAGGGAGGGAGGGAGGAGGGGTCTAATATGATAACTACCTCTTTGTTTTACTTTTATTGCTTTCAATTCTTGGCAGGCAAAGGAACTACAGAGATGCGGGTGTGCAAATGTTGAACATGACTTAAAACAATATGATCATACTCTGACCTCATATTAAAGGGTGTTTTTGTATCCTGTAATCACCCTTACTAATATATTTAGATGCAATATGTGCTTGGAAAATATAACACAGGGCTGCATAATTATTTATGGTTTCATAAATACAACTCTATAGTGCTGTATAAAATTGATGGAAGCTGCATACCATCAGCCCCAGATAAGAGATATTTAGATGCATTGCCAAAAATGGGAAAGCATAACTTCAGTTTCAAGTCAATATCATAAATGAGAATCAATGAAAAGGTTGTAGGATTCACAGAATCATTAGATGCTTTCAAGATATCTGCTCACTGTTAAAATTGCAATGTCTCATCTTTTAAAGTTCATGAAAGGCTTCTTTTAACCATTAACATTTAACTAATTATTTTTGATCCTATGCTTTTTAAGAGTTGTGACAATGCATTAGCTTTATCATGCTACCAAAGTGTTCATTATATTATATCTTCTGATAAATTAACTCCTTGCTGAAAAATCCAAATACATAGAAATAATTTTTCTTCTTTTCCCAAACATGTAATTTTCCCATGTAATTCCATTTATGCAAAGGCAAAACTGGTGGAAACCAGATAGCCCCTTTATAATCCAATCAAAAATTGCCAAGAAGGTGGGTGAAGTCCCCAGGGCATTATATTATAGATGGAGCATTGTCCTTGATTGCTTTTAACTTGTCCCCCCACAAGATTTTACAAAACTGATGTTATGAGAAAATCATAAATAGAGGAGGAGGAGGTATCTAAACAATATGAAGGTACAAGAAACTCCCTCCAAGCATCAGCTCTGCAGTTAATGTGCACTAAACCCCAAGTCTGTATTCAAGATAAGAGCCATGGTGGCGCAGCGGTTAGTACTGCAGGTTAACTCACTGCTCACTCCAGCATTTCGATCCTGACTGGCTCAAGGTTGATTCAGCCTTCCATCCTTCCAAGGTCGGTAAAATGAGGACCCAGATAGTTGGGGGAAATATGCTGACTCTGTAAACTGCTTAGAGAGGACTGTAAAGCACTGTGAAGTGATATTGTCAGGCGGAGCTCCATTCAAAATCCAGGAAAGAAATACTTAGACTCTTTAGTTTAGAGAAAAGACATCTTTTACTGAAAGTGAAGTTGTAGCAACCAAAGAATCTGAATCTGAGAAATTAGGCGCGCAATTCACATATACAAAGTGATTGGAAATGTTCCCACCCCCAATAGTTCAGATGACACTTCCAATTAGAAGTTGTGAATATGATCATAGTGGGCATCTTCACGTGATATGAGGCCTCTGGTCCGTTGACCTTGGGCATTATTTTGATAACGGGTTGGCAGTTGCGCAGGGAGAAAGAAAGCTTAAAGCGAGAAATAGAACTACTTTATTGTATGCTTTCCCCCCCTCATTTCACAAACAGAAGAATGTAACACTCCAGATCACTTCCCGATTATCCTTACCTCCCCTTCCCCCCCCCGCCATTATGATGGCAGGTTGAAAAGATGCAAAGCAATAGCAGAAGATCCTGAAAGGCTGACATTCGGCCCTCCTTAGAAAAAGGAATCATCAGGTCCTAGAAGATGAGAGAGGAGAATAAAAAGGACAATTATTAAGCATTTAAACAATTACAAAACAATACACTCCTGACTATCAGGATACTTGGAAACGAAAGGCTTTGATCAACTTAGAGCGCTTAACGTCGGTTTCGTTAACCCATTCGGCTTGTGAAGAAAGGGAAATGTTTCCAGCCTACCAATATACGGAGCCAACCCCTTCATTTGCGAGAGCTCCACAATTTTCTTTAATTCAAAATGTTGTCGCCATTCAAATCAGTATTGTTATAGGATGGTCAGCCTGGATGGGTCTTAGGATCAGAAGTACGTTCAGGTTTTTAGCAAACTAACATGGAAAACCGGATGAATTCGTCGAAGAGTTTTGGGTAAGTTGCTGGACTGTTACAGGATTTATATTCTGTTCAATGTGAATGGACCAACGTACTAGGACCAAGTTCTTTTGACTTTGAGTGGTCTGCAGGTATCTGTGTGGACAGGAAAACCTTGTCGCCACTTTTTATATTCTTCTGGGGATCTTTCTTGTCTGCAAATTTCTTAATGAGCTTGATGGGCCTCATCTAATGCTTTGCGTTTGTCACT
The DNA here is from genome assembly GCA_004320025.1 of Laticauda laticaudata. Lineage (NCBI taxonomy): Eukaryota > Metazoa > Chordata > Lepidosauria > Squamata > Elapidae > Laticauda > Laticauda laticaudata. Next base: position 28,464 of record BHFT01001009.1, on the reverse strand, counting down.
GGCCAGTTAAGTTGGAGTTGAGTTATCCATTTCATCCAACGAATGGATGTTAGCGTTTTTCACGAGGAAGTTCAGGTATGGGAACGAAATCTTGTCCCGAAGCCAACTTAAATGAGTAATCCGTACTACTGTGTACACAGTTGTCATATTGCCACTTCGGCAAATGGTAGTAATGGTCAGGACCAGTTATCTTGTTGATAATTTATGTAACATCTAAGATATTGTTCTTAACACTTGCGTTACACTCTCACAGTCCCATTGGTTTGGGGGGTGGGCGGAGCTTGACCCATGGCGGAGCCTATTAACTCAGGAACTCTTTCCAAAAACTTGAGGCGAAATTGGACCCCTCGTCAGAGATTATGCGTTCCGGGACGCCATGTAATCTATAGATATGTGAAATAAAAACAGTTTAGCCAGCATCTTAGCGGAGGGAATCTTGGAACAAGGTATGCAATTGTTACTTGTTTGGAAAACCAAATCAGTCATAACCCAGATTACCGTGTTTCCATCCGCTTTCAGGAATCTACTATAAAGGTCCCATGAGAGATTTTCCTTCCAGGGAGCCGTTGGTCTAGCTACATTTTGTAAACAATCCTACTGGCTTACCAGGAGGCCTCTTTGCCGAAGCACCAAACTGGACAGCTAGCTACATAAGCTTCAATGTCCTTCTTTAAAGTAGGCCACCAGAAATTTACTGTTAACCCAATGTAAGGTCTTCACAAATCCGAAGTGGCCAGCTGCTTTTAGAATCATAGAGCCTGTTGTAGTTTTGGCTCCTCAGTACTGTGGCACATACAAACTTGGCCCCCACCCAAGCCAAACCCATCTCTAACTGTATAGTTCACACTTGAATGAGCAGGGAACATCCGTCCAGTTTTAAAGCTTCTTTTAACTGCTTCGGTTAGGTCATTCGAAAAGACCACTTCTTGGTTCTTCTTTTGGGCTCTGGTGATCAACTGGCGGCTAATGGTTTTGGGCTGAGACCCAATTGGGCGTATCACCTCCTGGCGCCATACTATTATATTGGGGCAGTCTGGAGAGAGCATCCGCCATGCAAGTTCTTTCCCACCTGGAATGTACTTCAATGAGAAATTGAACTGCTTGAATACTGGGCCCACGAACTTGGTTTAGGGGACAGCTTTCGGGGCGTGTTTCAAAGCTTCCAAATTTTTCATGATCAAAAGTCCATACCTCCAAATGTGTGTTTTGCTCGCTTCCAGAAAAATGTCTCCAGGTCAGTAAGGCACAACGAACTGCAAAAAGCTTCCTTCTTCCCAGACAGCCCATCTTCTCTCTGTTTTCAGACACTTACAGGAGGGTATACGCACAAGGCTGTAAGGGTCCCTGTTCTCGTTGATTTGGAACGTAATACCGCTCCATAGCCACATCACTTGCATCAGCTTGAATCACGAAAGGAGTGCCCATATCCAGGTGCTTCAGCACTGGTTCTGCAGCAAACAGTCGTTTTTAGGTGTTCAAAAGCTGCTTGGCACTCCATGGACCACTCCAGCGCTTTTCTGGCTTGGCTTCCCTCCCTTTTGTTTTTAAGAGATTTGTGATGGCATTGCTATATCTTAGCAACATCGGGATGAATTGCTAGTAAAAATTTGCAAATACCAAAAAACTTTGAAGTTGTTTCTTGGTGCGTGGTTGGAGCCCATTCCAGAACGGGCACGCACCTTCTCTGGATCCATCTCTCATTGCCTTCAGATGAAAATGCGATATATCCCAAATAGTCAATTTTTTCTTGGTGGAATTCACACTTTGACAATTTAGCATACAACTGGTAGCAGCATCACAGTTTCTGTAAACCGACTGCACTAACTTCACATGTTATCCAGGGGTCTCCGTTGTAGATAAGATCATCAAGATAAACCAGACCCCCCTGTATAAATGTTCATGTAACACTTGTTTGATCATTTGCATTGAATACATCTGGGGCCCCTTGTAACCAAAAGGAAGAACGTTGAATTGGAAGGGCAAACCCATCGGCGGCCATTAAAAGCGGTCTGCCACTCATTCCCCTTCCTTAATCGAATCGGTAGTATGCTTGCTCTCAAATCCAACTTCGTAAAAATCTTTCCCTTCGCTAAATGGCCAAACATTTGTCCTTCATCAAAGGAAGGGGGTACACGTTTTCCACAGAAATAGCGTACAAATTTCTGTAATCCACCACCCAAGCATTTGGAACCATCTTTCTTTTCACGGAACAACACTGGGGCCGCTCCCGGGGTCTAGCAGGTGAAGAAAACACGTTCCAAATTTTAAATCAATAAACAATTCCTAGCTCTTCCAATTTCCCGTGGGGTCATTGAGTACACTTTGTTTTGGAGCTTCACCCCAGGCAAAATCTCAAAGCACAGTCTGTGGCCCGCGTTGAGGCGGAAGCTCATCCGAGCTTCTTCACTGACACTTCTTTTAAATCCCAATACTCTTTGGGAATTTTCTCCTCATCTTTCACGGCTCAGATACCTGTGGAAGCTATTTCAATTGGGTCTCAGGCTCGGCTGGGATCTGGCCCCTCCTCTCAGTCACTGTTTTGTGCGTATGCAAACAACCCCTGCTCCAGTTAACCTGGGGGTTCCATTTCCGGAGACAGGGCAATCCAGTATTAATGGTTGCATCCATCCCCAGGACCAACAATAAAACGCAGGGTCTCATCATTGCCTCTCCCATTTGATCATTTCATAGGTTCCGTGACAAAACACCGGGGCAACCTCCAGCTATCTTGAACCATCTAGTTGGCAAAAGGAAATGGGCATCTTCAAAGTTTTAGTTTTAGGCCATTTTCTTCATTACTTCCGTGTTGATTATACACCTTGTGCCACCAGAAATCTAACAGGGCTAGCATTTCCCCTTCGACCCCTTGAATTGGTACCCTCAGCTTCACCCGGAATGGTCATTAGGGCCCACGCTTGACTTACCAGGAAGTCGTCTTCCGAGTCAAAATTCTTCCTGCCTCAGGGTCAACCTGGGGGCTTCTATTCCTCTCCTGCGGGAGGGGCGACCTTTGACATCTCTTTCGACTTTAGTCTGTTTTTTGCGAGGCTTCGCTGGGGACTTTTCAGGTTTCTTTCCTTCCTTTGCGCCTCCTTTTAGGCTCCAGCTTTGACTCTGCAGTTCACAGCCCAGGTGACCTTCCTTCCCGCAATCGAAAGCAGGCCGACGGGTTGGTCTTGCCGCCACTTCCTCCCTTCTGAGGTTTAGGAGCCTCTTGAGGGCAGTGCGGGAAAAAACTTGCTCAACCCCATAAACCTCCCGCCTGTTTTTACTTTTGGATTAAATCAATCTCCACTTCTTCTGCCAGCAAGTACCCCATCTGCAATCATTGGGTCTCTTCTAGCAGTGATCTCTTGGTACACAGCTTCAATTAAACCATCTTTAAACAGCTCTAATCAGGTCTTCTTGGGCCAGCTCGGAGAAATGGCCGGCTAACTGTCTAAATTCTTGGGTGTAATCAGCCACAACCTCCGCCCCTGTTGATGGTTTCATCCTAATTTGGGCCTTGCGCTCTGCCAGTGGGTCCTAAAACCTAGCCTGCGGTGCAAGCCATAAATAGGTTATAATTCAGCAACGTTGAGGAGCATTATCATTATGCAAAGTCACCATCCACTCTGCCGCTATTCCCTCCAGAGCCCTTGGTACAACCTCACTTTGGCTGCTTCTGAGGGAAAATCCTCCCCATATTCTTCCATATGGCCTCCAAACTTTGAGCTAGGAAAAATCCCAATTGCTTTTGGATCCCCTCCGTATTTTACTTCTAATGGAGGCAGCCTAGGAGCTCTACGCCTTCTTAGGAATCACACCTCCCGCTGAAGGCCCTGGGGCTGCTGCTGGATCGGTGTTGATTATGGGAGAGGGAAGCTGCTCTGCTTTTTCTTGGCTGGGGCTACTTCCCCTCCCCCTTCATACCTTTGTGCCAGCTTGAGGTTGTTCAAAGGCTTCATTCAGGAGTTCTCCTGGCTTGATCCAGCAAAGAGTTCCCTTTTTCCTTTCTCTTGCCAAGGCTCCTCTTTTTCCACGCCGCGGAGGTGTGACCCCGGGGGGGTCCTTCTTCCGGATCTTTCCCAAACCAACTCCCACCGACCATCTGGGCTTCACAAACTGGATCCTCTTCCAAAACTGAGCTCTGCTAGCAATTTGGGCCTTCCTGCACCAGCACAGAATCTTGCCCTCCCAATGGCTCCCAGATCCTCTTGGGTCACTATTTGAAGGATGGACATGATGTCCAGGGCCCCTCAGAAGAAAATTGTAGTATTCCTTCCCCGGGTGGGCTGGTGGGGAGCAAGATTCAGAATAATGTTCAGGCGGAAGCTCCCATTCAAAATCCAGGAAAGAAATACTTAGACTTTAGTTTGAGAGAAAAGACATTCTTTTTACTGAAGTTTGAAGTGGTAGCAACCAAAAAGGAATTCTGAATCCTTGAGAATTAGTTGCGCGCAATTCACATATACTAAAAGTGATGGAAATTTCTCACCCAATAGTTTCAGATGACCACTCCAATTAGAAGTTGAATTGATCATGTGAGCATCTTCAGGTTGATGATGAGCCTCTGTCCGTTGACCTTGGCATATTTTGACAATGGGGTTTGCAGTTGCGCAGATGAGAAAGAAATGCGAAAATAAGAAGCCTAACTCTATTGTATGCTTCCCCCCCCCATTTACACAACAGAAGAATTGTAACCCTCCAGCTCAACTTCCCCGACTTTATCCTCCTCCCCTTCCCCCCCCCGTTACTTATGGCAGTCGAAAGATGCAAAGCAATAGCAGAAGATCTTGAAGGCTGACAGATATATAAGTCTAAGTGCTGTTGCTGTCAGCAACTTGTTCAGCTAGGCTAACTATAAATGATTTTATCTAAAATTCTGTCTGTGTGGTTTTTAGCCTTTTCCCTTTTTTCCAATCCCTTGGAACACTGCAAATGATGTACAGGGATTAGAATTCTTTCATCACAGGATAACTCAGAGAATCAAAATGTGAAGCAAGGGGAGGAAGCCAACAAACACGAAATCTAAAAATAGGCTGAATCAGGCCAAGAGATGTGGAGGTAAATCAGTCGGGTTATGAGCTAACCACTGTAGATTATAAGAAAGAGTTAAGGAATAAATGCTGTTAAAAGCATTCCTCTCCTGTCTTCCCATCGTAAACATCAAAAGAGGGCATGGAAAGTTTACCCAAGGAATATCTTATGTTTTTGCACACAGACCTTAATATAATGGGTGAGAGAATACCAGTTGTAAAAGATAAGATAATCCCACTCATTCTGTAATGCTGCCAGCTATAAGATTTTCCTCTTTCCCAGGACCCTAGATGAATTTTTTTCCCAGTGGTTCTTCGACCTACACTCTTTGAGGTTTTATTAGTGAAGGGGAGTGGAAAGAATTGGCTACTGAATTGGATTGTGATGTGTAGTGGAGTTCAGTTGTCTCTCCAGGTTCAGAAACATGTTGAATTAATTTGGGTTCAGCAAATAGGACAATAAACCAAAAAGACCCAGAACACAAGAAAAGCTTATTCTACATTATTTGTTTTAAATTAAAAGAAAACAATCCTATATTTGTTTTCACACAGACAAAACTATATGATTTTTTTCCCAGTAAGGAAAGTACTAAGGTCAAATAGCGGCTATCTGCTATCACATGTGGGGAGAATTCAATGATGTTATAGAATATTGGGGATTCCTTTCTTTAGGACAGGATTTTCCATGACCACAAAAACAGGACATTTTGTGTGCTGTGTGTGTCTGTATGTATGTGTTTAACTGCTCACACCTATATAAAAATATTATTCATATTTTACACAGATCAATTCCTCTGATAACATTCTGTCTTACAGGAAACAGATATATCAATACACAAAGTGTACATGCTTTCCTCTAACGACTGCTATTTTACTGGGATGGGATCACTTAAAAATATTGGAAATTGCACAAACTTGAGTGCATTATTTGTATGCTATTCATTAGAGCAACCCATTCTGGCCACCATATGAAGTTGAAAGACTTGTGGTTTTTTGGTAGTATCTGGAAAACCTGAGGTATCGTCATTCAACTCTTAGATCAAGCTTACTTTTGGGCTCCTATATTCTTTGTGTAAAAAGCAGATAAAAAGGATATATGAACTTCATGTAAAACAAAATATATTTTATATGAAATAATTTTATGTAATTCAGAAAACTACTGACTGTTCCAACAATATCAGAATATAGGGACACATTCTAGTTAAACGAAATATAACTGTTGATTTCTATAGGAAAATGAACACCATGTTTCAGTCTTTCCAATTAAAAAAAACAAGATGTAAAAGTCCTTTAGTAGTTATGTTATGAATATATGTTATGTAGTTATGTTATGAATATTTATTTATAAGTTTAATATCCTGAACTTCAACTGTGTTTCCTTTCAAGAACTCTTAATTATCAATTGGCAATGTACATCAGCAAACTCCCCAGATTCAATAATAAACCTAACGAATATAACGGTGGGAATTTCATCAAGATGGTAACAGGATTTCAGTATTCTTTTGAAACTTCTTATTTCATGAGATAAATTCCAAATCTCATTAAAATTTCATGGAAATACTGACATTGCACAAAATATAAGGGAAGAATGCTGATATTTCAGGGGTGATTTATTTCATTGAGTTTTTCTGGGATATGTCTATCAAGAGCCATGGTGCCACAGTGGTTAGAGGGCAGTAGTGCAGGCTAATTCTGCTCACTCTGCAGGAGTTCTATTCCTTCAATCCTGATTGGCTCAAAGTTGACTCAGCCTTCTATTCTTCCAAGGTTGATTAAATGAGGACCCAGGTTGTTGGGGCCAATATGCTGACTCTGTAAACTGGTTAGAGAGGCATAGTAAAGCACTGTGAAGCGTTACATAAGTCTAAGTGCTATTGCTATTACATGACACTATGTGATGGTGCCCGATGTTGTGCATAGAGATGTGGAGCCATGTGTATATTTTTTTAGATTTAAGTTGCACTGAACTATATAATGGGGCTAGGTTATTTGTGGAACTGCCTCTCTCTAATTCAAGGGTCTTCAAACTTGGCAAGTTGTGGACTTCAACTCCCAGAATTCCTGAGTTAAAATGACGGGAAGAGAAATTCTGGGAGTTGAAGTCCACAAGTCTTAAAGCTGTCAAGTTTGAAGACCCCTGCTCTAGTCATTTCTACTTATCCTGTGACATCCAGCAGAAGAGAAATAGCATAGATTCTTATCAATTAAAAATGTCATCTTGCAAGACCTAGGAGGCGAGGCTTCTCTGTGGTGGTTCCTGTTCTTTGGAACATCATTCCTTTAGATCAGGGGTGTCAAACTCATGTCATCAAGTTGGCATCACATGTCGTACCTGGATTCCCCCCCCCTTGCTAAATCGGGCGTGGGCAACAAGTGATGTATCCGGTCTGCGAGCTGGGAGTATGATAGTCTTACTTTAGATATTAGATTGGCTTTAACACTGCCAGCCTTTTGCAAGACTCTGAAGGCATTGTTATGCTCCTTGACATGGGACTTGGATTATCAGAGTCTGTAAGAGGACTATTTTAACTCTTGTTTGATTTATTTTTTACAGTGGCTGCTGGTTGTTTTTTATTTTGTAATTGCTTCTGTTTTAACTGCTATTAGCCATCCTGGGCCACTAGGATTAGATGGGCATCCACGTAAATTGAACAGCTAAATAACTAAACAAATAAAAAAGCTAAATCCCACCCACTAAGAGGGAATATGATTGCTGCTTTCATCTCTATGGACATATGTATCCGTATTTATATAATTTACAATTAGATCCATGGCATTCATTTGGAGCAAACAAGGAAAAGTACAGTGAAACAACTTGCTTGCTTTAAAACAGATGTTAAAAGGGAAAACTAAAAAGTGATGGAAAAAGGAGGTGACTTGCATTTTGTTTAAACTGGCAACATTGTTTATTCAATTGAGGAAAATATAAAGACCAGAATAAATGTAAGTGACAGATGAATTCTACATTCCTGGGTAATAGATCAAACATGTTTGTCTTAATTTGGAGCATGCAGAGGAATGCAACCACAGTTGTCTGTTCTCTAAGAGCAAAAGAAATTATGACAGGCAGCTGTCAACTGGATTGCTACAGCTGGCTTTGCTTCTTTGGTTATGGTCTTGCAAACAATTGTGTTAGTTCTAACCTGGAGCTTTCCAAAGCTCCTTCCATCTGTTCACATCATAATAATCTTGCTTTGCATACTGACTGCAGCTGTCCAACACAGCTGCTCCCTTTTTGGTGCTCTTTTTCTCCAATATTGAGACAACTGTTAAGCTAGACTGCCACTCTCTTCCATAATCTTTGTCTATTAAGAATTGGAATTCGTTCACTCACATAAAATGAGCACTTTTGAGCTCATATAGTTCAACTGTGACATCAATGTATCTAAGTCTGAACATTCTGAACTAATCCTAACCACATATAAATTAAATCTTACTTTTAATAAAAGGTTCATGGTTTCTCAAGCCATTAAATCCATGTAAACAATGAAACTAACAAGGCATCATCTAAATGACAACTCACATTAATCTTCTGAGAATGCAATCCAGGACATGTACTAAGAAATAAGCTCCACTGTGCTAATTATGATTTATGCCCTGGTAAATAGTAGAAGATTGCATCCATAGATTGTATGGAATTTATTTATTTCCTCTCAGAAGAGCTTTGGAGGGACGAAAGAACATTTTCAAGGTTATTTTAAAATTCTGACAAAACAACTGTGACATTGGGGAGAGGGCAGTTGAATATTTCCTAGGAAGTATACCCTAACCCTATAGCAATAGCTATAGCACTTAGACTTATATACCAGTTTACAGTGCTTTACAGCCCTCTCTAAGTGGTTTACAGAGTCAGCATATTGCCCCCAACAACCTGGGTCCTCATTTTACCTACAGTAGTTCCAGTGATTATTCGCCCCCCCCCCCACATACATGTCCTTTTCCTATNTGATTATTCGCCCCCCCCCCCACACATACATGTCCTTTTCCTATGCTTTATTTTGTTGTTTTAAAGCACAGCTGATTTGCGTGGCAGTTTAATGCACATCAGCTATTTTACTCATTGGGGCTGCAGCAGAAGGTAAGTATTTTAGCTAAAAATGGTCTTTTCTAAATGTTGGGTATGCTTGCAAAGCGTGTGCAAAGTGCATGCTCACTGAACCAGTTGTAACACTGGTTGAATCTCACCACTATTCTGTTGAATCTCTAGACTATTCTATTTTATTGACAAAACTCGGTCCCACTGGCCGACGGACGCAAAATGTATACATAAAGGACACAGCGGACGAGCAAAATTTTGGGGGTGGCTGCATCTCTTGTCATCCGCAGTATCCGCCTAAAGGAAAGAAAGGGGATGCCACGTGGATGTATATCGGATGCAAACCGTTCACTGTGCATCCTTTCTATTTCCCGTGCTACAAACGCGTGTAGATGTTCCATGTACCTTTTGTTTCCTCCTCTTTCTGTTTTCGAGCTGCAGCGGATGTGAGTGTGCGGAGGTATGTCCAGAGGACGCAGAGAGGATAACAGCGGACCGTTTAACAGAGGTGGACTTGCTGTTTCTTTCGCATTATGTTGACGCAAGGGCGTTCATCCTCCACAGGATCCCCAAGTCCGACCAGCATGGGGAGTGCAGCTGTGAGGGGTCTCTGCTGTGGGGCCCTCTGAAGACACCTGCCTGGACAAGGGTAGCGGCTCCTGGTGGACTGGCTGCGTGGGCTGTCTGAGGGAGAGGGGGTCTCAGAGGGGACTGCTCCTTGGGTGGAGATTCAACCGCTGCACGGAAACCGATCACTCTCATGCGAGAGACACTGCCGGTCAAAGTGAGCTTGACAGGAGCCTTCAGGGGCTTGAGCATGCAGGGCCTTCAGGGGCCTGAGCAGCAGGCCTTTCAGGGCTTGAGGCAGCAGGGCCTTCAGCCGCAGGCTTTTGAGGGCCTGAGGCTGATCCACTACAGCAGCCAGCAGCAGGTTCAGAGTCGGTCCAGGGTGTGAGCGGTTCTGGGCCTTCTGTCACCTGTGCCAGGGGCTGAAACAAGTAGGCACGGGCTTCCCTCTGCCTGACTGACGAGCGACGCTCGTATGGAGGCGTGTTACACCTTGGGCAGATGTATGTGGGGCAGCAGTGTCTTTCCCCGCTGTACTGCTACTGCGGTGCTAGTGCTTGGATCAGTCCTTTCTATATACCGCCAAGAGCTAGATTGCAGATGGGTATATCATGACCCGCCACTGTGCATGCCGCAGTGAACCACTTTGCATCCGATATACATCCTCGCGGCAATCCCCATTTGTTCCTATAGGCGTCTGTGAATGCATCCGCTTCATCCGCTATGCAATCCGCCCTTCCGCTATGCATCCGACTTTGAAATTTCTCCCGCGAACCCCTTCCAGAGGTGTCCATCCGCTTCCATTCCACTTCCATCTTGCTAGGCGTTCCTATGAGACATCCATTATAACATCCCCACTACCATACTACCCACCGTTCCATGTCTTTTCTCGTTTCTGTTGTTATGAAATTTTTGCCAACTTTTTTGGAGCGGATGGACAACGGATGAGCCACCCCCGACCCCCGAAATTTTGCTCGTCCGCTGTGTCCTTCATGCATATGTTTTGCGTCCATCGGCCAGTGGGACCGGGCCTTTATGTTAAGACATTATGGAACTTCCTGGGTACTTAGACCATGTATATGCAGATATTTTGAGGAAGGTAAGTTCTTCCTTTTTAAAAAACAAACAAAAAAATAATTTACTACTTATCTGCAGACGATCATAAATTATGTACAAACCTATATATAGGAAACAAAGCCTTTAAACCACAACCTTAAAAAAGTAATGAAGTCACATGTGAAAACAGAGATTTTGTGAGAACTTAGCTAATTTTTAACATTTACTTTAAACTCTAGAGGCTAGTAGTTGTTACAGAGCGATGCATACATAGATATCATATGGCCAGCCTCTACCTAAATAGAGGAAATAACCTAACTTTTTTCTCTTTTTTCTCTGTCAATGGAAATAAATTATGTACTGCTCAGAGTATTGGGGAACAATCAACACTATGCCTACCAAAGTGTGTCATTTCATCTATGGATGTCAGAACCCATCTGAATTTGAAGGAAAAAGTGTTGGCACAATCTAAATAAGATGGCCTAAGTGATGATAGAGATGTTGTCCGTTCCACAATGCCATCTTAAAATAAGCAAAAAGAAAGCAACAATGAAGTCAATTTCCAAGAAATATCTAATAAATACATTTTTTAATTATAGAGCCCGATCTTTGAGATGCCCTAGGATAAGACAAAGGATTATGGGTCTTTATCATATTTGCTTCAGAGCGAAACAAACTTTTATAAACTACACTATTGTAAGCAAGTATCTATCTTTAGCCGTTTCTATATATTCCTTTAAAGCATAATATAGGAGTAAGAAAGTAATTATCGAACTATTAATAATAAAAGAGATGTATAAATTTGAGAACAAGATTACCTCCCTCCATGTAAATTACATTCAAACACTACTATAACAATATTATTATGTTTTGGGTTTTCATATTTAGCCCACAATTTTTCGTTATGGTTGGGAAGCATTTAAATCCACCAATTTAAAGCAGAATTCTATTGTGTTAGTTTTTCCAATGTGGTATTTAACCGGTTCTGCCCGGTTCTGGAGAGCTAGTAGAAGTGATGAGCAGTAGAGACCGAATCAATTCTCTCCACTGCTCTGCTGTTGGGCCCACCCATACTCACCTTTATCCATTGAATTTGAAGCGCAGCTGCTTTGCGTGGCACAGAATTGTGCTGCGCGGCAGCTGCTGAAGTCACCAGGATTGTGCAGGCTTGCAGGAGATGAGTTAGAATGCCTCTGTGCCTGCTCAAAGTGTGCATTTAGTGCACGCGTGCATGCAAAGTGTGTGCACGTGCGCAAGGTGCGCCCACCAAGCCACACCCACTGAACCGGTGGCAACAATATTTGAATATCACCAGTGAGTTTTTCCCCTCTAAAATGGGAGTTCTTTATCTTCTTTGACCAGTGACACATTTCACAACAATAGAATAACTTTCTTTTTTAGAAGTGGGATAAAATAAGCTTTAAGTAACTAATTTGTAAAGAAGGCTAAAGCTAAATAAACACATGGTAATGAATGTGGTGCAGCAACAGTTTTGGTTTTCCTGACTTGAACACTTTGTTTTTTTTCAATAACTTCCCACATAAAGTTACATTAGAAACCTTTCTTTGTCCCAAAAAGGAATATCTGAGCATGATAAGATAAATCTCAAGTTAAATGTACTAAATCATGTAGTTAAAACAATTGCATCATAAACCGCACTATAAAAAATTTTATCAGTAACTCTGTTCTTTCAAATATTCAAATATTCTCATGTTTTAAGTGATGAATGTGCCATATTTCATTCCTTTTTACAAAGCTTTTGTATCTTTAATCACTGGTTGCAAAATTGCTTTCAACAACCATAAAGCAAGAATGATATATTAGCAAAAAGTTATTACAATGCAATGTTAAATATTTGAACTACAATTCAAATACTGTGATGCTTCTCCTAAGAGCCGAAATGGACCATGCAGCATGTATAGTTGTACTTTTACTTGAAACCAAATTTCACTGAATTTAATTTAAAGCAAACCCTATCTTGGCCATTAGGGGAAAAAAATCCAAACCTTAAGGACAATGCTTTTATTAGGTCATTAATGTTTTATTCCTAAATAAAAAGACTTACAGCCTTAGAATTCTTTGACTAGCAGTTCTCTATGATTCATGGCAATTTTCTTTTGAAATAAACATATGGTATAACATGGAACAATGCAAAAAGAAAAGCAACCCAAACTTATATTGGGTTAAAATAAATCTGTTTTGTAAAGCTGATTCTGCAGCTTTTTGGATTCCATCTTAAAAAAATAGGCAGGTAAGTTCTAATAAAAATTATGCATGAATTACCAAAGTGCACCATTTTTTAACTGCCCACATGGAAATATTCTTTTCCTAGAAGAGCCTAAAACATGGGTAAAATGATGAATGCAATATAATTTTATAACCCATTCAACTAAGATGTGAAATAAACTGTCTTGGGCAAGAAAATTATTTCAAACAGAAAATTATCTTGTAGTCATATGGCAACAAAATGACTTGTACTATTTTTAATGTTTATACACATTTTAAAACTACTTTTTACCTTTAAAAAGAAAACTTTCTTCTGCTAAAGGCTTAGATTTGGGAAACATTTCCTTGATTGTCATCCAGATTTTTCAGGCAGAGACGCTTCTTAATAAACACACTATAACTAATGAATATATTTTATTCTGGTTAACTAACTACTTTATCAGTGCTGTCTATGAAATTCTGTACTGTGAGTCTTCCAACACCTATTAGTTCAGCTGGCAGGAAGAGTATAGGTAGCCCTCAACTTATGACTTAAAATTGAGCCCAAAATTTCTGTTGTTAAATGAGACATATGTTAAGTGAATTTTGCCTCAATTTACGACATTTCTTGCTACATTTGTTCAGTGAATCACTTGCGTTGATAAGTTGGTAACATGGTTGTGAAGTGAATCTGGCTTCTCCATTGATTTTACTTTTCAAAAGGTTGCAAAAGGTGATCACATGACCTTGGGAAGCAATGGTCATAAATATGATCCAGTTGTCAAGTATCTGAATTTTGATCACATGGTCATGGGGATGCTACAAAAATTGTAAGTGAGAAAAATGGTCATGTCACTTTTTCAGTGCCATTTTAACTTTTAATGGTCACTAAATGAACTGTTGTAAGACAAGGACTATCTCTATCAGCATTTCAACTTGACAAAAAAGAACATTATATGTTTCTGTTTTTAAAAGGGCATTGGTACTTACCTGACATGCCCGTTCTCTTTGAGCTGTGAAGAACATCCTGTAGTGGGGAGGTGCTTCAGTCTCTGGATGTCTAGGCTGGGCTTAATTTGTGGAACGCTCCTCCTCCTCCATCCTCCCCAGCATTCCCCCAGTTTCTGGGCAAAGAAGGAGAGAAATAAACACGCCCTCCGCTCCTACATGCCCTACACAAATCTTTTGGCCGAAAACAGGGCTCACCAGACGAACAAAGGTGGGGTGGATACTCTTCACAGCTCAAAAGAGAATGGGATGTACAGGTAAGTACCAAGCCCTTTCTCTATGAGCTGTTCTCAGAACATCCAGTAGGCCGGGACATTACCAAAAGCTTGGCCTGTCCTACCGGAGGGACTCTGTTCTGGCCTGGGAATTCTCCTCTGCGTCCGTGGGACCTGTGTTGCAGGAACCTCTTCTTGCCAAAGGAGGCTTACGATGCAACACACATCTATTTTATAATGCGTAATGAAAGGCATGGATAGCCCAAGGTGTGAGACTCGGATCAATTTCAGCTAATGTGTGCTGTGCTTGGCCCACGCTATGCAATGTTCGCGGCATCTTTGAATAAGCTGTTATGTCCTGGCACCTGCAGGAATTGAGTCTAGATTACTTTTCGCTATTGCAAGCCCATAGCCAACAGCCTATTGTAGAAGGTGAGACCTCTGCTCCAGAGTGTTGGGCTGAAAGGAATGAATAAGGCCTTTCAATTTTTCTGAAAAGCCGCTGTAACAATGATATTATTCCAATGCTTGCCTCAATCAAGCCATGCCATTGCACGTTCCCATCCCTTATGAGACTGAGCAAAAATTTAGAACGTATTCACGGCTCTGTGACCTATGAAAAGCCGAGTTGATTTTGCGGGTATAAATGGGGTTCAGGGTAGGGACCACCTCGATAGCAATGGAAACACAAAGATCCTTGCTCTGATAGACAAGGCTGCAATCCTCCGAATCCGACAGCAGTAGTGATATGCTAAAGGCAACACAACTTTATTAGCTCAGAATTGTGACAGACTTGCATGGTCTCAAGCCGGTTTGAAGGGCCTTAGTGGTGCACAAGGCCTGTTAAGGTCCCAGGTGGGATAACAGTGTACCCACTGGAGATGTAAATTTGGGCCTCTTCAACAGGAATGACCGTATCGAGGATGACTGGAAAAGGGAAGTTAGGCCTTCGCAAGTGGGAACTGACGCAAGGCCCGTCCCCTGTCTTTCATGTATTAGGTTCGGTAACCTTTATCAAGTCCCTCTTGTAAGACTCTTAGAATTTGAGCACAAGAGCAGAGCTGGGATCAATTTGCAGACTCGGTAGCAATTTCAGAGAAACTGGATCATTGTGGCATTGTAAACTGTGAGTTGTTGAGCAGGGCGTCCAGCAGCTAGGATAGTGGTGATACACTTCTGTTTGGGACAAACTTTTCACTTCTTCAGACAGCTCGCTACCTCCAGACAGTCAGGTGCAACCATTGAGGGTCCGGATGTTGAAGGGCCTGAGTAAAAAGACCTGGCTGGGGGATTCTCCATGGAGTTGATTCTTAAGAATGTGGGGGTCTGCAACCACCGCGCCATCAGACCAAGTAGCAGAGCTACCTAGAAGTAGTTCCCCCTCTCGATAGCATTTGTGATAAACTTGGAACCATGCGAATGGAGGGATGATACAGGAGTCCCAGGGGCCAAGGACAGTGAGCAGGGTTGAGTTCTCTGCTCCTTGCGATGGTACCTGGAAACAAATCCCGGGAAGCTGATGTGTGAGGAGAAGAAGCGGAAACTGGGTCGCCACCCGGCTGTCCAATATTCCTTTGACCACTTTCTGGGGGGGGGTGGGAAACAACGACGGATGGAGGCACCACTCTTGATTGATTCGAATGGTGCCTGCTCAGCCAGTCTGCCTGTATATCGACAGGGCCTGAATGTGTCTCTGCTCTGATGGAAGTAGGTTGCGTCTCGTGCCCTGCAGATGTTCTATGGGGACACGGCTGCGGTGTTAACAGCGATTGAATGGAGCTCCCTAACCAAATAGGCTGGCATCGGTGGTGATGGTAGTCTTGTGGGTCCTTTGAAGGAGACAGCCCTACCGTTGTGATGACTTGGTCTGCGTCACCAAGAGGAGAGATAGCAGAACATTCTGGTAGTACTGCACACTTGTGTTTGATGTTGCTTTGCGCCGAGGGGCTGGTCGGAGCAAGAACACCACTGAAGAGATCAAGTGTGGAGGCCGGCTCAAGGGTGAATAGAGATACATGAGTCTCTTGCCTAACAATTTTGATTAGTTCAGCTAGGGACACCCTCTAAAGAACCCTGATCTCCTTAATAATTGCTTGAATGCTATTTAGTCATTGGTGACCAGGGTCAAACTTTGCCTTTCCACCGCGCTATTATGACTGCCCCAGATGGTTCTTCAATCGATGGTGGTTAAATGACTCCTTTTTCCAATTTACTTGAGAAGCAGTTGTTGTAGGCGATTGTTAATGTTTCTTGAGTTACTTATGACTGCTTGGGGGGGATGGAAGCATGAAAGATCAAGACTGTCATTAAGATAACACTCGGAGTCTATGGCGATTCCGAAGATGAGCAGCTAGTCTGCCGAGAACCTTCATGAAGGTCCTGGGCAGAAGTCCGAAGGGAAGCGGCAAATAATTCAAATGGTAGTTATTATAACAGAATCTGAGAAATCTGTACCCTAGTGGGAAGGCGATAGCCTCGCGGCTACGCCTCGTCAAGTCATGGACATACCCTTTCTGATGCCCGAGCAAGATAGATTGCAGGGTATGCATTTTAAACTTGCGATACTAAGAATGGTTGAGAACGTTCGTTTCAGATAATAATCGCCTTTCCATCCCCCTGAACTTTTGGGAACACAAAAAGATGTTGAATAGAACCTCGCCCCCATTGAGTGGTAGCTACTGGTTGGATGGCTTGAATATCAGTAGGTGTTAGATAGCCGATTCCATGAGATCATGTTTAACCAGGTCTCTGGAGAGAGGGCATGACATGAAAAAATCTGGGGGAGTGGATTGAAACTCCAGTGCAAGGTCAAATCTGATCGTGTTTCTGACCAGGAATCAGAGGTTGAGGAGTCCCATTTGGTCGTGCGAATAATTTAAGGCGTCCGCCAATAGGGTTGAGTCCCAGGAGTTATCTTTGGACGCCGAAAGAACCTGTTTCCTGCTCCCGAAGGATCTTTTGGATTTGACTACCCCTCTTGCTCCTATCCCTGAAGTCTGACCTATCTGGTGTTGCCCTGGTCTGAATGGTGGGGGTCTCTGGTATCTGGGTGAAAAGGATCCCTGGTAAAAGGGTTGAAAAGGATCCCCTCTGAAAGGACTGAGGGTTCTAGGATTGACCTCCGAAAAAGAAGGAAGAATTTTCTTTTTGTTATGGGTTTTGATTAGTAGCAGATCAATGGGAAGGGTCAAACAGTCTGTCTCCCACAGTTGGGGATGAAGCCAGCTTGGATTTGTGTTTTGAAGTCGGCTGCAATGTTTTAACCATAGCAAGTGACGCGCTGTGACATGTGAAGTAATGGCCCTGCCTGAAAACTTGACTGCATGATAAGTTGCATCAGCTGGAAATCAGCAGCAGCAATAAGTTTAGCAATATCTTGCTGTGCTCTAAGGTTAGAATTAGGGACATATTGCTGTAAGATGACGGAGCATCTGAGAGAGGAACGCGTGAAGAAGGAGGCGGCTGTGGCTGCCTGATGGCCCATGCATCAGACTGATGGCTCTACGCAGGACTAGCTCGGCCCATTTTTCCTCCGGCTTTAACGCCCCCAGTGCATCGCTGGGATTGGAGGAGGACACTAATCCCACTATAGGTTCATCTACCTCAGGAATATTCAATAATTTTGAGGGAAATCAGGGGCCAGATTAAAATATTTTCCTGTCATATCCAATGGGGGCTGTGTACACCGCTGCCGCGGGCCACTGCTTCTATACCAGGTCCGAAAACATGGGAGGAACTGGGATCACCTCTGCTTCAACTACTGGTTGTTGAAGATAAGATCCTCTGGTCCCTCGTGCGAAGGAGTTGATGTGGTGGAAGGGGTCGACTTGTTTTGGACGTGCAATATTTTTTGCCTTAAACAAGAGAGATTTGAAAAGCTGTGGGCGGAATAAGTCTGTAAAAAAAGGTTGGTCAGGAATAAGACCCTCATCCTCAGACATTCCTTTTCGAAGGGGTCTCTTCTGACAGGGGCTTGCTGTCATGTTGATCCCGATTCAGTCTCTTAGATTTCATCATTTGATCCAATTTCTCCTCTCTCTGTCAGCCTTGGAGGGGGTCTTCCCACATAAATGTACCTAGGTATGGTGCTGCTCTTGACCTTGGTCAATGACCTCAGCGATTGGGACTCATGATCGATGATCACAAGATACTTCCCTGCGTCATAAGGCGTGATGGACGCCGCTGCGATTCCCTGGCGGGATTGCCAGCTCCATCCAGGCTTTCATCCTATTTGGAACCTCCTCAAAAAGACTATCGCCTTGACGGAGACCAACGGCCGTCAAGTGAATGTGGCTTCAGGAGCACTTCACGTAATTGGTATTCAGGTACTTGGGCCCTGTTGGCCTTGTGGAGCCAAGTTGCACCTGGATGAAAAGGACAGATCTAGGGGAGGAGGAGGGTGGGAAGAGACAGATGGGCACAGACAGACTCCCTCTGATGCCTCCAACTCAAACACCCCCCCACCAGGCCACCCAGGTGAAACTAGCTTACTGATGAATAGCAGCCCTCCTTTCACACGAAGCCAAGCTGCACTTGAAAGCCTCCACAAGAACAGAGTGTTGCCAGCCAATCAAAGCCACAAACAGACAGAAGAAACCAGAAAACACCAATCAATCAACTCCAAAGTCCAGTGAACACAGACCCAGGCTCCTAGCCAATCAGAATGGACCAGCCTCGAATTTGAAACCAAAAGCTGTGAGACACACATCCATACAGAAGCCTGATGATGGCAGATGAGATTCTGCTGAAACATTGCTACAACTTTAACAACGCTACAATGACGTGGGAATAATACCCGAGGGGAAGCTAAACAGCATATATAACAGCTAAATTGTGAACGCCTAAAGGCCAGATTGATAAGCGTACGGGGCCTTCAACAGCGTTACATGCACAGGCGGACAAAGGCCTGGATGCTCGCTGTTGTGCCGCTGAGATAATTGGGCTGTGAGGATTAAGCCAACAAATTAAAATGTAAGAAATAGCCGTCGAATGAAACCAAAGCCAAGACAAGGGTATAATGTTCCCAGAATATTGAAGGAACCTGCTGCTCCGAGCAAACTACTCACACAGCTCAAGAATTAATGACAGATGCGTGGCCATGAAGTTTTGACAGCAGCAAAATGGCCTCTGGCCATTAAACTTTTTGGGGCGCTCCTCAGCAGCAACTTCCCGCCTTGTGAATGAATAGCCGCTGGTGGCTTTTTCTATTAAGCTAAGTGGCGGGAAAAGGTGGAAGTTATCAAGAGTTTGAATTCTCCACTTCAAATGGCGTTCGGGGGGGGGAGAGTGATCTGACTCGGTTTGTAGTAAAAAGTCATGCTGCAGATCAATTAAGGGAAAAAGACACTGCGGCAATCATTCAAAATGGCATGGGTAGAATATCGGCTGTGGGGAGGGGGTGTGGAGCAGCGCCAAAGAAACCTCCTGACGCTTTGGTGAACTGGCACTTCCCTAATTCAGACCTGTCTGGCTGTGATCTCTGCAACACGAGCCAGTTTGATAAATCCGAAAGGAAGAAGGCTAAAAACAAGCGAATTAACTGTCAAGGAAAGAATTTTTTCCTGTTTCGGCCAAGGAAGAATCACAAGCACTGCCTGTCTCTCACAAGGCTGAGCAAAAACTGGGGAATGCTGGGGAGGAGTCCCGTGGAAGAGGAGGAGTGTTCCACAAATTAAGCCCAGCCTAGATATCCAGAGACTGAAGCACCTTCCCACTACTGGATGCTCTGAACAGCTCATAGGAGAACTTGAGATAATTTTGGTTTATATTTAAATTTCAAATAAATCGTAAAGGAAGAGATGATGTTTAGATTAATATCAAACTTGGAAAGCTTACTTGACAGAACTTCTAGAGAACATGAAACAATAATGGACAAGCTCTTTAATGGCTGAAGAAAATGGACAAGCTTTATTAGGACACCATCTCTTTAACAGAATCAGGCCTATATGCATTGGTGCTTCATCATTTGAATTAAAAAAAATCTAAGAAGAGGAAAGGCCATAATATTTATTCCTTCTTTCAATCATAAATCCAATATTTATTTCCTTGTCCAATTAACTAACTTCTTATTAATGTTTATCAGGGGTGGGTAATGTATGGAACTTCTGATAGTGCTGGACTATCCAATCATTTTGTGTCATGTGGAAGAAAGGTAGCTCAAGGGCCACGTTTCACTAATCCCTGAATACCCCCCCTAACATTTCTGTACTTTAAAAATGCACATAAGACAGACTTTCCTACAAGAAATAGTGATAGAAGGAATGCATAAAATACTGTATTTCAGATATTTATTATAACTAGCCTACTCTTCAATTAGTTTGATTAGAGCTAGTTACTCTTTGACTTCAAACTATATAACAATGACCAGCAGGCTTCAAAAGTTTAAAAAAATTATCCTGATAATATTTAAATTATCATTACAGATTTTAATTATAAATTTAAATGATTTATATGTCTGATTCTCAACCTTGTTTGAGAGGGAACTGCAGATGCTCTTTCTAAGAGAAACAAAATAAAAGAAATGCTATGCCCCCAGCAGAGCCTGAATCCACAGAGAAGGATGAGTCGGAGCTGGGGCCAGCAGAAGTTGAGGGGGTGACTTCGTTGGCTTTGGAAGAATGCAGGGAGGAGCAGGATGAGGTAACCCTGGGTTCCTTGGGCTTAGGACAGCTTGCCAGCAGGGAGTAAGGAGGCAGGATGACCAAGAGAGGACAGGCAGTGGAAATGAGAAGTGACGGAGCTCAGGTGAAGAGCAAGGACCACCCCCTCCTGATCCCCGAGCATAGAGAGTGGAGAGGAGGTGGGACAATGCAGGCTGACTCGACGACTCAGGAGGAGACTGTCTCACCCCTCTTCACAAGGCACACCTGAGGACTGAGACTTAAGAAGACGCTGTGAGGAGGGGTGTTTGTTGGGAACAAATGCTGAATTTTTGGACTTTTGTGTGCCATTGCTGACGTCTGGAGTTTGCAGGACTTCTTGCCTTCTTCCTTGCCTTGCTGGACTTCTTGCTTTGAAGCCATTGTGCTAACAGCGTTTTGCTGGACTAGTCTCAATCAGAGGGCTCTCTTTCTCTCTCTCCCTCCCTCTCTCCCTCTGTGTGTGTGTGTGTGAGAGAGAGAGAGAGAAAGCACTTTGCTCTGGGACTTGCCATAAACATGGTAGCATTGGGGGATAGCTGGAGTGATAAAGAGGAGTTTGAACTATCAGCTGCCTGTGTTGCCTTCATGCCTTGTCCTGGGTCATCACAAGAAATATCCTTTTTAAATGTTCAAAATTTAGAGAAATTGCTAACGCACAAGATTTGACCACTGTATTTTTTTTAAAAAATTAAACTTTTAATATACATATATACGTATAATGTTCATTTAATTCATTGGAAAGCTCTGGTTTCTGTATTACATTTAATTATTTTTATTTACATATATACTAAATAGAGAAGATTCAAGTGCAAAATTCTGAAGAAAATTCTGATTGAAATACTCAATCCAGTGTTTCTTTAAGATATGAGAATTGTTCTGCCTTCTCTTCACTCTAACAGAGAATATTAAAAAAGTGGGCTCAGAATGTATTTATACAATAGTTACCCAAACCAACTAAACTGGACGGCAATCTCTAAAATTCCCAGGTAGCATGGTTTAAGGGAGGTCACCATACTGAAGAATATCTCTGGAGAATCATATATTCAGAAAGTAATGAGTAAATCCTTGCTTTTCTTTGAGGGAAATATTTCACCAAAGAAAAGATCTGGCAGTGTTTTGTGGATGTGACATTTTGGATACAAAACTCCACAAAACAGTGTTAAATAACTTAACATCTGGTCTTAACTGAAGTCCCAACAGGTGAAAAAAAAAGAGATAAAAACATACATTTATAAATTGGGTACCACTAAAGAAAACATTCTACCCAAGGCAATCAACATACATGGTATTTATTTTAAAAAACTAGCTTTCCCTCACTGTTTTGCCACATGAATATTCCCAGCTCAGTGAATGCCACTCTGCGGTGTGCCTATAACCTGCTGCTGCAGATGTCTCTGAACACTCAACTCATAGTGAAGTGCAATAATAATGTGTATTAGCCTGGGAATTACAAGTGTTATTCTGTTTTTATGGGGTTTTTTTTAGTTTGTTTCACTTCCTTTGAATCACAATATTGTAGAAAAATAGCAATCCATTTTAATTTGAACCCAAATAATGGAAATCAGAAACCACATCCCTATAAGGATGATCCTTGGGCACCCAGCCAAATTAAGAGTCCTAAGAATAGATTGGCAAAGGATTATGCGGGAGAGAGAAAAAGTGAATACATGATTAATTATATTACATAGATAGGAAAAGCTCCCAACTCTGTATCACCAATCAAGTAGTCAGTCAGACCTAGCCTCAAGGTTGATGCCTGGCCCTCATTGTCAACCCTGATCTACATTTTGAAACCAAAGAATACAAATTCCTTTTACTATTATGAGAAGGTGACCCTTTTTCATACTTCTTGAAATGAAACTCTGCTTTATTTGCCTTCTACATTTTTTTTACCCTCAAGTTTAATTTCAGCTGAGATACTGTCTCAAAGGACATTGAATCTCAATTAGGTATGAACATAGATTAAAAATCAAAGTTTTAACTAAACAAATCTATTTCTAAATCTATAATAATAGCGTGGTGTATGGGTTTTGGCAGCCTGGCATGGCTGCTGTTCTGAGCCAATGCAGTAAATAGAAGTGAATTACAGAATAACAGAGCAGAATCTAACCCCCTATCAAACAGGAGACTCTAGACAAATGGCTGTCCAAGCTCTTCTTAAAAAAACTGTAGTAATGGAGAATCCACAATCTCTCGAGGCAAGCTATTTCACTGGTTAATTGTTCTCACTGTTGTTATTTCTAGGTTGCCTCTCTCCTTGATTAGTTTCTGTCCATTGTTTCTTGTCCTGCTTTTAGGAATTTTGAACAATAGGTTGACCCCCTCTTCCTTGTGGCAGCCCCTCAAATATTGCAAGACTGTCAGTTCTGTCCTGGAAGGGCAGCTGTGCTATCATGAGGAATAATGAGCTGACTTGGCAGCACAGCAGTTGAGGGGTCTGTGTGTGTGTGGGGGGGTGGATTTTGAGACATTGTTTCACCTTGGTACATTGGTATTGGGGACCAGAGCTGTAGGAGATACACACTTCCTTGGTTTCTAAAAAATATGTTGCCAGTCTGACTAAAAATTGGAGAAACAGAGAAGGTGAATGAGAAAAGAGAAATGTTGTGTGCATGGAGTGGCTGGACAGAAAAGTTGGTGAGATAAGCATGCAGAGCAGTCACTGGTTTCTAATTGCAGGAGAATAAGGGTCCAAGAGTGATTTCTCTGGAAGAAGAGAATATTGATTAATGAGATTGATGAGAGATTGATGAGAGCTCAACTAAGACCGTAGAATGGGAAGGAGGGACCTGAATGACTGCAGAGGATGGCAACTTCACCTAAGGGATAGGAGTAGATTGGCTGTTGGTGACAAAACCCTAGTTTCTGGGGAGGATCAGGCAGAAGACCCTTAGAGATGATCTTCCATGAATAGAGAAGCTGTGAGTGCTGAGTAAATATGGGTGGAGGTCAAGCCATGCTGAAAATACTATTGTAAATCCCAGACCTTTTCTTTCTTTCTTGTCAAGCCCAGAAATGGGGAGGAGGGAAGAAAGATAGAGAGAATTGCATCACACTGTGACAATTTCCCTAAGAATTGGCTATATTTGAAAAACACAGATAATCAGAGTTGGAAGGGACCTTGTAGGTCAACTAGTCCAACCCCTTGTCCAAGCGGGAGACCCTACACCATTTCTGACAAATGGCAATCCAATCTCTTCTTGAAAGTTTCAAATGATGGCGCTCCCACAACTTCCGAGGGCAAGCTGTTCCATTGGTTGATTGTTCTCAAAGTTTTTCCTTGTTTCCAGGTTAAATCTCTCCTTGTTCAGTTTCCATCCATTATTCCTTGTCTGGCCTACAGGCACTTTAGAAATAGCTTGACCCCTCCCTCCCTGTGGCAGCCCCTCAAATATTGGAAGACCGCTATCATGTCTCCCCTGGTCTTTCTCTTTACTAGACGAGCCAAGCCCAGTTCCTGCAACTGTTCATTATATGTTTTAGCCTCCAGTCCCCTAATCATCCTGGTTGCTCTAAAAGATGTAAACAAGGACAGTATTCTCAGGAATATAGCAATGAAGACAGGCAACCAGGAATGGAGTCCACATATAAGCAGGTTCAGCCTCTGATTCCTGATGACCTATATCATCTCTGACCAAAGAATAAGTATATTTCATTGAATAATTTTGTGTAGATCTAAAACTGATCTTCAGATGCTTCTAGATCTTAAAGATATGATCTGCAAGATAGGTGTCATAAAAAGAGCTCCTAATCAAAATAAGAAATGGCATTTCCAATTTAAAAGGCATATACTTCAGGCTGGAAATTCAGGCTCTGCCATTAGCCTGACTCTAGAGACGGGTAGCCTGCAAAGGTATGCCATCACCTTCGGTGTTTCATTGCCTCTTTACCCACTTAGGTCAAGATACTTTAGTCTAAAGATATAATCAGCCTGAGACATTATGAGTTCTTAATATACACCTCACTAATACCTTACTGCATCTTACTGGAATGGTTCACCCTGATGGCTTTCCCAGAATTTGGCATTTGGTTTAAGTACCTCCACTGGAGAAGCACTGGACAACAAGTCACAAATGCCTCTTTCTGAAGAAAAGAAGTTATGGCCCATTATGATTTATCTTTAGAAGGAGAGCCTTGACTAATCTTATGCTGAGAGGGGCATAAATGGGATATTAGAGGATAGAATGCAGTCTGTGGGTCACTAGTTATTCAAAATTGATTTATGATAAGACAGATGGTAATATAAATGCGGAAATATGATAGCTTGCTGACAGAGCCCTTGCTCTACATACAAAAACATCCTGGACTATTCCCCAACTTTATTATTTTAAGGTTTCAGATTATGAACCGAATTCATGGGTAGTCACTGCCAATTCAAATAGGAAACATTAGCCTATTATCTGGCTATTGAAAGCTTTCACAAGTGCTGACCCATCTGAGGTCTGAATGTGACAGCAGTGATTTCTTCAAAATTGGAGGGATACATATTTTCCAGTCTATTCTTTGGGCCTTTTATGATTGTTAAGACTCAGAATGGAAGCATATAGAAAGCAACTGTTTCCATTACTATGCTTAAAAAGCTCCCAACCCTCCATAACTAATATAACCTGTTCTACCAACACTGAGCAAAAAAATGTTCTAATTTTGAAAGTCTGATTTTCTTGAAAACATAGCTTCTTTAGTCTGTCATTAATGAATTCTCTTTTTAGTCAGCAATGGGTAGGGTCTGTGCATGAAAGAATAACTATTTTTGTGAAAGAAATTCGTAACTGAAAAATTATTAAGTACTGAATGGGTTTGCATATTTATGTTATGGTTTTGTGTATTGGTCCAACACTGAATCATTATGAGCAGCATCATACTTGTTTTAATGAGTTGTTCTTTACACGAAGAAAAAAATGCATACTAAAAAATTACAGTGAAAGAACAAGCAATAAATTTGGAAAACAGCTGATTACTAATGGATGTGAGAGAAAGTGCTATGTAGAAATATGTTTACTGTACTGAAACAAATAGTGCTGCCTTATAATGACCCTCCAACAAAATAACAATCAATGTTTATATTGCAAATATCAAGAATTCCTCCAATAGACTAAATATTTTCAACATGCTTTAACAGAACACAACCTACATTCCATCCACCAACATAAATAAAAATTAGAATGACAGATACAATTAATGGTCTCATAATTGCTAAAATATGTAAAGTATGTCTCCCCTGTCTTCTTTAAAAGCAACAAAAACAGGATTTAAAACCAACAAAAACAAGAGCAAAACCATCCTAATAATTATTCAAAGTCTACATTTGCTATACAGATCTTTGGAAAATGGAATCTGGGCTACAGTTGCTTGTTTTTACAAAGCCTAAGGGTGTGGCTTTTCCCACCCCCAATGATTTATAAGATTCTGAGTCTTCTACTTTTTCTTCATTCCAGCATGAGTCTAGGGCAATGGACTTTACCAAACTAGGATTAAGAGCTCAGAAAGCAAATTCCTTTCTTTAATTTCTTTGGTTGCTTGAGGGAAAAACAAATCTTTTCAGAAAACAAAGACAAACATCTTGTTTCTAAATCAGACATGAACATATTTATTATATTTTTTTCAATATGCTTTTCATGTCCAAATAAAAGCCACTTTGATGACAAAATTAGATGGAATGCTAGGAAACTGGCCGTGAACCCTGTGCATAACATCAGAACATTGACATACTCCTGTGCAACATATCACATTTTTATGCTAATGATTTAAAGTAAGTCATACTGATCATAAAAAGTAATTTATATCCAAAAGCATTTTCCCTCAATTTCTGTTTCACATAGCTACTGACTCAATCCCAAGCTTAACATGTAACACAATGGCACCATTCTCAGCATCAGGACTGTGACCCAGGAAAGCCACTGAGTTATGCAAGTTCAGTGACTATTTTTGTCTTGGGACCTTATTCACCATGATATTGTCATGATTCATGTTCCTTGGTGACATCTGCTCCTTTGGCTATACAAAGGCCACCACATGATATCACCCACTTACTATGATTCATATGTCTTTGGCTTCTTCAAGAAATCAATTAAATTTATGTACCTTTCATAGCAGATGCAGAAAGCTTTTAAAAAGAAGAGCAGGAAAATATAACATCTGCCCTGGACCTTTATTAATGATGAACATTTCACCAGATATTTAAATGCAAGTACCTGCTAAGAGTTTTTGTTATTAATTGCTGTAGAATTTTTGTTATTAATTGCTGTGGAGTTTTCATTATTAATTGCTGGATTTGAGCAGAATGCTGTATTTGCTGACTACTAAACAAACATTTATTTAGAGCGGGGTGTCAAACTCGCATCGCTGCGGTGACATCATGTGATGTATTGGGACTTTTTCCCCCTTTGCTAAACCAAGTGTGGGCATGGCCAGTGTGTGACGCATCCAGCCCACAGACTGGGAGTTTGATAGCCCTGATTTAGAGCTTCCACTATTGAGATATGTATAAGTTATTTCAGAATGAGCCTCTTCAACCAAAATTGATGGAGATACTCCTTTTATATATAATTTGTCTAAAAGCAGACATATGTCTTAGGCAATTCACATAAAACAAACCACAAGAGCTTGCAATTGAAAATGATTTACAGTATCATCATAATTCTTATATGAATATAATTGAAAGATGCATTAATTAAACATTGCCTAAAAACCAACCTCTTCATCTAAATATTTATGTGAAAATAACTTTTGCATCAGAAGAAGTCTGTGGGTATTAGTGCTTCTGATGGAAGCCCTGCATGCTTAATGGAGCATTGGTAATTCAACGAGTTCTGATCAAATGGCCTTTTTTTTAAAAAAAAAAGTTTTTATTTTTTTAAGACAAACATATACAAACAAAACATAAAAACATCTTCCATTTTATATACATACAGTGTGTTAGTTGGTTACAAAACTTTTGTGCTATCCTTTTGTAGTCATGACTCACAGTTTATATCAATTTTCACATTGACAAACTAACATATGCTTATATATTTATCAGTTATTAATCATCCATGACTAAACTATTTATCCCATCATTTTATACAAGATATTCCAAATTTTGTTTTAAAATTTATGTTATACTTTCAGCCAATGGTTATATATGTCTATATTATATTTTATATCAATCTATTAAACTTCTATTACAAAATTATCTGATCTATTACATTACCATGTCTTTTTGTTCAACCATTGATAAAACAAATCCCATATCATATAAAATTGTTCATCTTCTTGTTCTCTTAATTTCAAATGTCATTTTTTACTCATTTCAAAAGTAAATCATCACAGTTTCAAAAGTAACATTATCGCCCAATTTTGTAACACCGATAAATCTGACAAGCAGCACTTCAAATTCTTTTTTCAAAACACTACTGAAAAGATTGAGAATAAAAACTCAAGTATAGATGAGCCATAACATTTAATTGTCATAGTAGCCAAGTCACATTTAATTTGCTTGGTAACTGGCATGTAACAAAATTAACTAGCAGCTGATAAAGTAATCTGTCAAATGCTTTGCTGGGTATATTATGTCTACAGCATTCCAACAATTTATAAGCAAGCTACCCAATTAAAAATGAGATCAATCTGGCAATATTGGTTCTTGACAAATTGACACTGACTTCTCTAAAGGCCCTGTCCCACTGCACTTACAGATGCAAAGAGGATGTAAAACGTTAAAAAAAGCTTGCCATCCGTTG